>CAWUFW010021826.1:0-110634 GCA_963921515.1 Calotriton arnoldi | reverse complement strand
AGTATGGGTATATTAGCAAGACCGCGATAAAATTATCGCCGCTTTAGCGGCAGGAAACTGCCGCTAAAACGGCGATAATGGGCTTGCTAATATGCGTTATAGAATTCCAATAGAAGCCCAGGTTAGATGTCCTGCACATCTAACCTGGGCTTCTATTGGAATTCTATAACGCATATTAGTAAGCCCATTATCGCCGCTTTAGCGGCAGTTTCCTGTCGCTAAAACGGCGATAATTTTATCGCCGGTCTTGCTAATATGCCCCTAGTATATGTGTGAATTAAAAAGAGAAAAGACAAAATAGAGTAAAAAGAGAAAATGGGAAAAATAAAGAAAGAGAACGGGAGATGGGAGAGATCGAACTGGAAGAGTTTAAGAAGAATATGTATAAAAGGTCTAAAAGACAAGATGAAAAGAACACGATTGTCTAAAATAAATGCAAATGGACAAGAAATAATTTTCTGAAAAATTTTATTTGGTAGGGATAGGTTTTGGTGGTGATATTAAAAATCACCAAAGGGGGGAATTGATGGAGCAGGGGAAACAAAATATTTTTGTACCCCTAGGAAATTAATGATTGCATAACGATTAATGATACTAACTGTGTGCAATGCATGTATTAACCAACAAATACACCTTTTTTCTTAAACAGTACATGTGGGTAATCTGCTAAATGTTGAAAAATCTAATTTACTTACAAATGTGAAGTTTATTAACGTTAGTAACGTGATTTGCGTAGTAAATAGAATAAATTGCATGGTTTGTGTTGCATAATAGAATCGTTTTGTGGCAAAGAATACGGATGGTAAGTAAAATGGCTTTAAATGTCGCTTCTGCTAGGTAAGATCTAACATGGGTCTTAGAAATGGCGGGTGGTAAACAGAAAGGCTTATTTTCTTTGCTTTAATTACGGTTGTGTTTGTTCTTATGATAGTTTCGTTCGGGCCTGCTAGGCCATGCTTTGAAAATGGCCGCTGGAAAAGATGAGATCACGTGTAAGGAACAAGATGGCCTCCACGCACACTCAGTACGAAAGTTCAAGTCAAGTGTATGCAGTTTGTGCCCGGAGTGAGAGATGTCAAGGCCAGAATGACCTGTAACAAGGATTGTACCAAGAGTTCGACAAATATGCCTGGGAACGGATGAGAACAACGAACGACAAGGAATGAACTAATGTGTGACCATCAAAGATGTTACAAAATGGATTAACAAATTGGACTACTTTTTGACAGTGTGGTCATGAGACTCACTGTGTGCACTATTGTCCCCCAAACCGGTTAGAACAAGGAGGGCGATGAGGTGACCATCACCACCCCTCCAATGGACCAATTAGTGTGATTTCTGCCCCTAAGGATTGCAACGAAAACTGCTGGAGGGTTCTTGATGGTAAATACCGAAATGGTTGCCATGAGAGCTATGGTGATGCAAACTCGACTTGTCCTTGACATTCTTTTGGCAAAAGAGGGTGGTGTCTGTGGAATGCTGAAGGTACAACATTGTTGCACTTACATTCCAGATAAAAGTGAGAATATGCAGAAGTATAAAAAGGACATTACTGATTTGCATAAGGAAATTGCCCCACTGGAGGTTGAAAGTGCTTGGGAGAGACTTGGTAAGAGTTTTTCCTCAATAAAGAATTGGTTCACTGAAATAGGTAGTTCTTTAATTGTGAAAATACTAATTCCAATTGTCTTAGTACTAATGATAATATCAATTATAAGATTAGTATGGGGCATATTAGCAAGACCGGCGATAAAATTATCGCCGTTTTAGCGGCAGGAAACTGCCGCTAAAACGGCGATAATGGGCTTGCTAATATGCGTTATAGAATTCCAATAGAAGCCCAGGTTAGATGTCCTGCACATCTAACCTGGGCTTCTATTGGAATTCTATAACGCATATTAGCAAGCCCATTATCGCCGTTTTAGCGGCAGTTTCCTGCCGCTAAAACGGCGATAATTTTATCGCCGGTCTTGCTAATATGCCCCTAGTATATGTGTGAATTAAAAAGAGAAAAGACAAAATAGAGTAAAAAGAGAAAATGGGAAAAATAAAGAAAGAGAACGGGAGATGGGAGAGATCGAACTGGAAGAGTTTAAGAAGAATATGTATAAAAGGTCTAAAAGACAAGATGAAAAGAACACGATTGTCTAAAATAAATGCAAATGGACAAGAAATAATTTTCTGAAAAATTTTATTTGGTAGGGATAGGTTTTGGTGGTGATATTAAAAATCACCAAAGGGGGGAATTGATGGAGCAGGGGAAACAAAATATTTTTGTACCCCTAGGAAATTAATGATTGCATAACGATTAATGATACTAACTGTGTGCAATGCATGTATTAACCAACAAATACACCTTTTTCCTTAAACAGTACATGTGGGTAATCTGCTAAATGTTGAAAAATCTAATTTACTTACAAATGTGAAGTTTATTAACGTTAGTAACGTGATTTGCGTAGTAAATAGAATAAATTGCATGGTTTGTGTTGCATAATAGAATCGTTTTGTGGCAAAGAATACGGATGGTAAGTAAAATGGCTTTAAATGTCGCTTCTGCTAGGTAACATCTAACATGGGTCTTAGAAATGGCGGGTGTTAAACAGAAAGGCTTATTTTCTTTGTTTTAATTACGGTTGTGTTTGTTCTTATGATAGTTTCGTTCGGGCCTGCTAGGCCATGCTTTGAAAATGGCTGCTGGAAAAGATGAGATCACGTGTAAGGAACAAGATGGCCTCCACGCACACTCAGTACGAAAGTTCAAGTCACGTGTATGCAGTTTGTGCCCGGAGTGAGAGATGTCAAGGCCAGAATGACCTGTAACAAGGATTGTACCAAGAGTTCGACAAATATGCCTGGGAACGGATGAGAACAACGAACGACAAGGAATGAACTAATGTGTGACCATCAAAGATGTTACAAAATGGATTAACAAATTGGACTACTTTTTGACAGTGTGGTCATGAGACTCACTGTGTGCACTATTGTCCCCCAAACCGGTTAGAACAAGGAGGGCGATGAGGTGACCATCACCACCCCTCCAATGGACCAATTAGCGTGATTTCTGCCCCTAAGGATTGCAACTTTTGAGTGTAGTGAGCCAGAGAAAAGGGTATAAGAGAGTCTGTTTTTGCGTTATGAAAAAACTTGCTTTTTATTTTTTCCACCTTGATGATGCGAGAGACTCTGACATTCTGGACTTTGACTGGGGAAGGAACGAGATCGTTGCGGGAATTACCCCGGGAGGTGCGTCCGAGGAGGTTAGCGGGACAATCAGTCAGTTTGGGAGTCCTATCCTGTGATCTGCGGTTCATCTGCCTTTGGTGAATCATTCATGTCATCGCCCTAAGGCCGAGGGTAATGAGTAATTTTTCATTCTTTACTAAATCTTTCTTAAATGTTGATTGATATTTCTAAAGGTTTTGTCTAATAAAGAATTTTACTTATATGCTTAAAGAATCTAGATAAAAATATATTCTAACTCTAAAATGAGTCTGTGGTTCTTTAAAATAAAATTGTGATTTATAAAGGTCAAAGGTTTTAATTGTGATTGAGCTGGTCGTAATCGCCATCAACTGAACCTACTAGTTGGTCCATCGACCAAATAGCGGAGTGCCTTGATGTTTAGAACCGACAGGATCCGAAGTTAATGTATATAATGTATAGGTTATTATTCTGTCAAAATTTCTAATAAGGTATCCCGCTTGTCCAGCAGCTCATTTTTCCTCCTAAGCGCTCTTGATCCAGAAATTGAGTCATTGTGTGTATGCGGTGCTATGGGCCCCACCGACATAAGGTTTTATGCTAGAGAAGAGTAAGTGTTTCTGGATCAGTGTCAAAAGGGGAAACGGATTTGTGTTAGCCGCGCTGGATCAGTTGTTATATGTTGTTGTAGCTGTTTTTGAAATTGGAGCCTATGCTAAGTTCACTTTACATAATGGGAGCAAATGTCTTCCCTGTCCTCTAAGAAAAGATGAGTTAATTAGTGGTATTGATTAGGTCTCGTTTGCACAGCTGTCTGGAAAAAAGTCAAAGCATTAGTCCCTCCTTTACTTGCATTTTATCAGCCATCACAGAGAGTGTCTGCTCGAAGACATAAACATGCAGAGAGTCTAAAAGTTCCAGGGTCAGACTCTGGGAGGCCCTCTCTCCAGCCATCAGAATGCAGACTACTTCCTGATGACCCAAACATGAAGAAACTTATAAGAACCAGTCAAGCTTATGAGCAACGACTGAGCGCACTACAGGCAGTAACTGAGTAACGCCGACTCTGCTTACAGAACACAGCATGCTTTTTTTGTATCCAGCACGTGTTTACTGCCTTGAATATCAGGTAATTCATAGTGTGCGCTGGAAGGCGAACTACCCCATAAGGCATTGTAAATCACTGAAAAATTTAAAGAATCATGCATATTTATCTGTACAGAGCAGTGTTCTGATATAGGCTCCACAGAACATTCCTCAAGCAAATACATATCATGTAAAGCACATATACCACAGTATATCACAACTTAGAATATCTTGTTTTATATGATATTTAGAATAGCAGTCTTTGCAGTCTGTTTAAGCCTTCAATAACAGGTGTTATAATCTGAATGAATGGCTCCAGCTTGTCTAGACTCTGTATGTTGTTATACCTATGTACATAGTTCAGTATATAGTTATAGTTCTATATGGATAGTTGTTTGCAAGCTTACCACACACCATAACCTACAATAGCATAACATGCCATAGCGCAGAAAGGAAGTGCAGGATAAAATGTAGAGCGCAGACGGTGCAACAGTCACATCTGTTATTACTCAAGTGCTATTAAGTTTCCAGACTCTGGCTGCGATTGCTAAGCAAAAATAAGTCATTCTATCTGACCCAATCAGCTGTCACTTATCCTCACTGCCCCACAGCAGTGCATTCTCACTGAGAGGTGCACCCAGGCTTTATGCTGAAAGCTGTTGGAGGCCCATCTGCCCCCATCCATCTCCTTCCTCCTCCCATACAACCAAAAACACAAAAGGTTGCTGGGGCTGCAGCCGATGCTCTGGGTTGTTTTCACACCTCTTAATGGACATTGGCTGCTTGCTTTGCTCCAACAATTTACCTTCTACCTGCTTCCGCTTCATTGCTGATCTCCTTTCTCTTTGGGCTTGATTTAGTGGTTATAGTATAAAGCCGTCGTGCTGGAACAACAGTAAAGCTTTTCTGGTTAACATGAACTTTATTTGAAGAGGAGAGTGGTCTGTTTAAACAAGTGAGTAAGGCTCGATAAAAGGCACTTTTTGGCAGGTACCAGTGTGTTTTTGAAGCTTATCTTTGTGAAAGGGCAGCTGCTGCCTGTAGACGAGTTTTTGCGTGAGCACGACGGCGAGGGACATTTTCACCAGATTAATCTGGGTCGCCTTCAAGATGCACAGGGGACAGGATTTGAACACTGGTACAGCAAAAGATACCGAAATGCAAAAGTCACAGGACTGCAACTTTCCACCATGGGCAAGCGTCACAGGCCTTTTAATAAGGCAGAACCAGCACTTTTTAACAGGGTTTCTATGATTTTAATGGTCTGTACAATCACTTCATGGCAGAGAGCACATACTTTGTGTCTAAATGATGATTAAGACATACTTTTTAAAGGGCCATCTGCGTATGCTAAATGTTTTAGATAGCAATTTTGGTTCTTGCGCCCAAAAAATAAAGCACTGAATATTGAAACCTCTTGTTCTACAAACACAGCGCTCTTTGCGCATTTGCTCACCCCCTCAGAGCGGCAGTTTGAAGGCAGTGGTTCCATATTTCTTTCAAGAGCCCCTGTGCACCACAGACACAGATTTTCCAGAGGAGTACAGAGGCAGCAGGAGCATTTGTTTTGTCAGTATTTTTCCGTTTCTATATACAGGAAAAAAAAAAGTTTTCCATCTATATTTATATGTAAAAATCTGTTTAAACGAAAAACCCCGAGCCTTAAAAATAGTGCACACACATGATATGACAAATAAATGCAAATTAATCAGTGATAACAGCACTTTTACATATGCAACCTCAGTTGGTTAATGCAATCAATGCAGATGTCTGTGTGGGTAACCAGAGTCACGGAAAAAACATCCTGGCAGTTTCAGGGGGAATAGTGACTTTTGTGTTTAGAGTGCTACAAGGTTTGCATTAAGGGGGCATTTCATGGGTAGTGCATGGGTGTTGCTATGCAATGACTGCAGAAACGTGCCCTTTTTTGACATGGTCACCCCTACTATTTGCCTTCTATTTGATGTGATTTTGACTGGAAAAACACTGGGTTCCTGCTATCCAGGTCCCTAGTACTAGATTTTGTTCCCAAAACTGTGGAATTTTAACCCAATTGGCAATACCTTTAGCACCCTCTGTAAGTCCCTGGTAAACAGCACCCCTGGCACCTAAGGCCTGAGGTATTAAAGAGGGTCCCTACAGGTTGCAGCGCCTATTGTGCCACACTAAGGGCTTCAAAGAGCCCGCCACATTTGACATGCAAATCTGACTTCCCACACAGGGGAGGATGCTGACCCTCTTTGTCCAGAGCCCCTTTGGCACCTGAACAGGTGAGAAAATTAGCAATCAGATGGGCAAGCCCACCTCCAGGCTAATTCCAGCCATAAGGTGGACTAACCTGAAGTGAATGGAACTTTCCAGGGCCTACCATCTTTGAGATGGCAAACTTAGGAACTTTGGGGCAGGGTTATGCCCACTTCCCACAGGAAGTGGTCATATTAGGGGCATAGTGACCCCAGGGGTAGGTAGACCATTGGCTACTACCCTATACTCCCCTAACGCCCCTAGATTCCGAATTTAGGGGAGCCCCTGGCAGCAGGAAATCAGATCCTTCTGACGAAAAAAAGAAGAAGAACCGAAGAACCGCGAAAGCAAGAACTGAAGAAGAAGGAATTGAATTGGCACCAGCCCTGTCAGCCTGTTTGCTCAGTCTCAACAATTGCACGAAAGTCATCTCACCCTGCAAGCTGCTGATCCTCCAAAGCCTAGGAGGACTGCCAGCACTTCTTCAAAGATTCAGGAACTCCAGTGGAACAACAGAGCTGCTCCCCTGCACCTTTCAAGCACCAAGAAAGAACTGTGAGCTTCCAATACCACAAATACCCATCGCATAGCTCGAGCTGAAGGGGGCCAACAGTGCCAACGTGGTCTCCAGACTCTCCAGACCCAAAGCCCTCCTTGGGTTTCCCCACTGTGGATTTATCGATGCCTCCTGCAGCCTCTGTTTGCAGGCCCCCTCTACCACTACCACTCCCGGTGATGAAAACCTGGCACCAAAGGACACCTCTGCACCTGTCGCACAAACAGGAGAACCAAAAGTGTCCCCATATTCCCGAGCATCGTGAGGCCTGAGCACCATTGTTGTCTCAGCCCAACTGGCATACCAGTCCAAACCTGCAGCCTCTTTTCACAAAGACCTATCCCTATAGCCAAACATTGGGCACCCAACGCCCTATTGCACCTCTGCACCCTGCTGCCCCAGTGCCGCCTGGTGTGACCTCTTGGTGCTGCCTTGGACCTTGCCGAGTACTCACCTTAAGTCCAGGAGAGTAGTCCAGTAAGTCGCTGTACTCTACCTGTATGTCATACTTATTTTTCTTCCCATAGGATAACATTGCAGCTACTAAAAATTCAACTTTTTTAAACTGAAGCATATTTCTCTTGCAAAACGTACTTACCTGAACGTATTGATTCTGGTGCCTAAATATAAATAGAAAGATAAATGTTATTTTTTATAAATTAACGTGGATCTCCTTATTGAGTTGTGTGCATCATTTATTGGCTGAGTGTGTATTTTACAGCTGTCTAACACTCCTCAGATAAGCCAAATGCTGCTCAACCACACTACCCCCTAGAAGAGCACATAGGGACTGCTAGATCAAGCCCCTGTCCACTCATAAGGGAATGCCTGAACTGTTTGCGATGTGGTATAAAATATAAAGAGCCAGCTTTCTACATTGGTGGTGCAGCAGTAGGGTACAAGACTTGACACACGTTTAATAAGTGATTTCACTAAGGAATCAAAAATTATCATTAGTTAAAAACATTTTTTATCGATTTCAAATTGTTTGTACATTTCTTTAAAATAACTGTTAGATTGTTGTGTTAAGTCTCAGCCAAACTGTTTAGAATTTTAAAAGTGTACTACTAGCTAGGCCCAAAAGTCTATTTTAGAATGTTTTCTAATTTTCTAAAAAGGTCCTAGCTTTAGTAACAATGTCTTCTACAGAAGATCTGGTTCAGGAGCTTTACCTGACCCCTTACCTGCAACTTACAATGCAACAGGTAAGTATCCTCCATAAATCATATAAGATAAAACCAGACTCTGTCATTACCAAGGCAAAGCTCTAGGAGGTCTTGGCAGAGTTTGAGAAAAACCATCCAGAGGATGAACCTGTTCCCCCTGAGGGTCCAGAGGGAGACAGTGGAAGCGTGGAGAAATTAGAGCCTCTTCCCCTAGAAGAGAGAAGACCTCCCAGAGGAGGGTCTTATTCTTGAGCGACTAACCAAGAGGGTCACTGTAGAAGCCGAAATCTTGGCCATAAAAAAGGAAAAATCTATGACCCATCTCTGGTGGCAACAACATAATAAATAGGGAGAAAGATGAAGCTTGTGACCCTTAGATCCCCAAAGGGTTTGTCTCCCAATATACCTAACTGGTGGACCTTGGCACTTGCGGGAACTACAAGAGAGGAATCCATTTAAACCACCTAAAACTCTATCATGACAGGGCTGAGGTGGCCATGCTGATGGCCACTGATGAGGAACAGGAAGAAGAAAGTGAACCTCTCCCTGATCTCCTCTCTGAAAAGGAGTTGTCTTTTCAGATACCCTCTCTGCCCAACAGCAAGTGACTGTAGGCAAGACCTGCATCAGTATGCTGAACTCTTCTCCTTGAACCCTGGCCAGACCAACTGGTGTACACATGATGTGGACACTGGGGACAGCTTACCTGTCAAAAACAAAATCTACAGGCAGTCTGATCATGTCAAGGAGAACATCAAGGCTGAAGAAAGCAAGATGTTGGAATTGGGAGTCATTAAACCCTCTAAGAGCCCCTGGGCCAGCCCAGTTGTCTTAGTCCCCAAACCTCATACCAAGGTGGTAAAACAGAACTGAGGTTTTGTGTGGACTATAGGAGCCTTGATGTATCAACCAAAATGGATGCACACCCAATTCCTAGGGCAGACAAATTAATTGGCATGTTAAGGGCTGTCAAATTTCTCAATACTTTTGATTTGACATCAGGGTACTGGCAAATTGGTTTGACCACAGGAGCAAAAGGAAGCAACCCCAGATGGGCATTATCGGTACACTGTTATGCCCTTTGGACCAAAGAATACCCCTGCCACCTTTCCAAAGGTTGGAGAACAAAGTCCTTGCTGGGTTGGAATCCTTTAGTGCAGCATATCTAGATAATATTGCTATCTTTGGCTCCACTTAGCAGGATCACCTGATCCACCTTGGAAAGATCATTGAGGCTCTGCAGAGCACAGGCCTCTCTATCAAGGCAAGTAAGTGCCAGATAGGGCAGGGCTCCTTTGTTTACTTGGGCCGCCTTGTAGGTGGGGGCCAAGTTCAACCCTTATAGACCAAGATCCAGACAATTGTGGACTGGGTAGATCCAACCACCCAGACTTAAGTCAGCACATTCCTTGGCTTGACTGGGCACTTCAGGAGGTTTGTGAAGGGGTATGAGTCCATTGTGGCCCCCTCACAGAAATGACCTCCAAGAAAATGCCAAAGAAGTTAAACTGGACAGTGAGCTGTCAAAAGGCTTTTGACACTCTGAAGGAAGCAATGTGTTCAGCACTCATTTTAAAAAGCTCCAGATAATTTGAGGCAGTTCATAGTGCAGACAGATGCCGCTGAACATGGAATAGGAGTAGTCCTATTACAAACCAATAATGATGGCCATGACCAACCTATTGCGAGAGGAGTGTTGCAGTGCCATTGAGAGGGAAGCTTTTGCTGTGGGTTGGTCTCTGAAGACGTTGAGGTCATACTTGTTTGGCTCTCACTTCCTTGTTCAAACTGACCACAGGCCTCTCAGATAGCTAATGCAAATGAAACGTGTAAACTCCACACTGTTGAGGTGGTCCATCTCCCTACAGGGTATGGACTTTACAGTGTAGCACAGACCTGGGACTGACCACGCCAATGCAGATGACCTTTCTAGGTTTTGCCACTTAGAAGATAAAGACTCTCTGGGAAAGGTTAGTTTAATTCTTTTTTGTTTGGGGGTCAGGGTTATTTAGGAAAGTGTCATTTGTCCCATGCAGGCCCATTGTCATTTTCCTTATGTTAGCATGAGCACGATGCAGACTGCCCTCTGCTTTGCATACATTACTATACAACCTTATTTTGCTTTGTGCCACACTTTACTCTCACACAGAACCTGCTGTTGTTTTCACGTTCTGTTCTTTCCTGGGATTTAGTCTGAACACCATAGACAAGGTCAAACAACAATGCCCCTTGTTATTTTGTTCTAGTCAGGCCCTAGCACATCGACAAAACACGCAAATGTAGCTGTTATTTGGGAACACGCACTTTTCTCATGTAGGTATCCGCGGATAGGTAACAGCACACTTGGAGAGGGATCATTCCAGGGAAGAGATCGCAACAGAACCTAAGATGTAGAACTTTCATCTGTGTATGCTAAGGTATGGGATCTGCTACCAACACCTAGAGATCTTCTGATATATAATCATTTTGCTTTTGTAGAAGGGGAGGGGGGTAAGGCTACCCTGCCTTATATAATGACCGCGCCTTTTATGATTTATGGAATACTTACCATGCTGACAGAATGTGTGTTAAGTATTTTCTTACTCATTGTGGCACGTATACTGCATACTAGAGCACGATAGTTAAAATAAAATTTTTAAACTTTTCTTGTGTTTCTGTCAGATCTTATTGTGGACTAGTACGAGTGTGTGAGAGAAAGGGTTTGTCCTGTGGCTGTGATTCCTGAGAGGGTTGGTAGTGTTGTGTTGTGGGGTATCTACTCACTTGTTCCTCTGTGAGTGAGTAGGAGGGCAAGTGAGACACTATAGCTAGTCGGTCCCGGTCACATGGATACTAAGGTGGTAGGATGACTCAGTCCCTGACTACTAAGGTTCTATGGTCCCAAGCATAGTTCTGTGCCTACGCAGAATCCCTGCAATATGGCGCCACCAACATTTGGTCTGGTACTTATTCACGGGACCCCTGAGTAGCACTTGTGCTTGTCCACAATGCCCTCGCACCATTTCCCGGAGATGTCCATGGTGGGAGGGCTTTGTCTCCTCAATTTGTAGGGACTACCTATTACTGTAAGTTGTTCAAGCTTGAATTTTTAAAAGGTTTTTTGACCCATTTTAGTGCTTCTGTCTGAATCCCTTTGTTCTGATTAATGGCTCAATCTGTTGCGAGTTCGGATCATTGCCGCACTGCAGTTACTCAACATTGGTTGCAACATGGAGTCCCCAATGCGGGGTCTTTTGTTGTTTTTGTGGTCGAGGCCGACCCTGTGTACCGTTTTTGAAGTTTTTTACTCCTGGGTTACATTTCCCACTGTGAATGTGAATGATTATGCTTTTCATCATTACTCTGCTGCTGCTGTTTCAGCAGCTTATCGCCCTTATGCGGTTGTTGAAGTTCCTCTTACAGCCTGGGAGCACCAAATTTGGTTTAATAGCGCCCTACCCCATTGTTGTGGGTTTTAGTTTGCTACATTTAGCTATGTCTTCTATACTCATCCCCTGGATAGTTATATACCTAGCTATGCTTTATCCCTTTGCCTTCTATTCTTGTTGCTGGGCAGCATCTCTGCATTCTATGTGTCATCCATGACAACACAATGCTCTATCTTCCCCAACTGCTTCTTTGGCAGTTGGATTTTAGCTGCTACCTGGGCTGGTGGTCTGTGTATGTACTCTTGAATAAATCAACTTAATAATTACTGACCGTTTCATGGACTTTTTAACACCCATCCGATTGGTACTGTTCAAATGGGCCCCTTGAGTATTGATGGGGCCACTTGTCCTGTTTTGGCTGGGTTTACTCCGTATCATAACGCCAATTTGGCAGATGTACATTTGTTATATGCTCAGGTTGTTCTCCTATATAGGCGCCTGAGACAATTTGTTGCCCATGCCTTTCTCATGGCTCCACCTGGGACTGTGCCTCCTGTGCATGCTGCGCACAGTGGGGGTCTTGGTATTAGCCCTGTTAGTATTAACTCGGTGATGGGCAAACATCCACAGAATCGTGAGGACTTTCCCTTTTGGATTGTGCAGAAAATTGATCAGCTTGATGCGTTTTCCCTCTCACAGGTCCTGTGGGGAAATACAGGATCCTTACTATGTGCTTGCCTAGTGGTCTGATTCCCCCTTGGCTGTTTGCAACACCTGGAGGATGGTGTTCGCCTCAGTGTATACACTTTGTTATGGCACCCCCTCAATGAGTGTTCTTCCAAGCGTTCTCAAACAAGTACAGAACAAACATGGGGCAGGTCCTGCCCTAGATTTGGGGATGAAGCTAATGGGCATTTTTCCCGTTTGTCTCCGAAATGATTCTATCTAATATTACAGGTGAGGCAGCATCGTTGATGGTTTGTCAACGCCAATTATTATTGCTGATTTTTACACATCCTTAGGTCGTAATAACTTTGGGGTCAGACCATCTACTCAGTCTCAAGGTAGGCCCCTCCTGAAAAGGAGGGTCATCCTGTCTTTCCTAAAAATACATGGGACAAATCTAAGGAGCAGCAGAAGTCTAGGTCTCGTGGTGGGTCACCACCCCTGTACTCTTCTGAACGTAGATAGGATTTATGTGATTGCTCTCAAAATAAAACTCCTGAGAGGTTTCATGTTCCTGATCCTCGCTCTCCTCGTTCCTTTCAGGATTCGTCTGATCAACAGTATGACAGAGGAGGGCAGCAAGATCTCAGACAAGGCGAGTCTAAGCAACCCAAGCAGGACCTGCAGCGCTCTTTTGACGTGGACGTTAAGAGAGAGAATCCACCTCCGTATAGAGCCCAATTCCAGAAGAAGAATGTTGCCACTTTGACAGCAAAATATGCCCCAGATGGTGAGAACCCTCCTCCTGGACAGGATTTGGACGGTGACTCTCCCCAACAGCGCGGCGGAAGTTACCGTAGTGTGCAAGACACTCCACCAGTTTTTGGAGGCGAAAGCAACTGATCACTTTGTAACTGTTGAAACGCGTACACCCCCGTAGCTCTACCTGATAGACTTTACAATGTAGACATTCAGATTGAAGGTGACATTAAACGCACCATAAATGTAATGGTTTTAGACAACTTAACGTCTTCTTATGATACTTTTCTGGTGGAGGTCGATTGGCCTCCCCCGTTTGTTCTTGCTTGTCCTCGAGGTGAGTATTTGATTATACCTTACTTTTTGCAATTCGTCCCCGACGAGACTAAGCATGCTTATGCTTCTGAGTGGGCTCTTGCCTTGACCTCTGCCTTATACCACAACCAGGCAGGTTGGAATAAGGATTCTCCTTTGAATGTTGTTCCCATAAGTTCTACTCCTCAGCCGCAGCCTCAATATCCAATTAAGCGTAATGACAAGGCATCTGTAAAAGAGATTCTTACCCAATTAGAATATCAGGTTATAATTGAATCCTGTGTCTCTGCAATGAATAATCCTCTCTTTCCGGTTCTGAAACCTGATAGTTCTATTCACATAGTTTTTGATTATAGACATTTCACTAGTCATACCCATACTTTTGCAGTGCAAAACATGCATATTACAGCTTTGAACAATAATATTATGCGTAAAAAGTTCAAAACTACCCTAAATATTTCTAATGGATTTTTCTGTCATAACCTGGCTCCTGAGAGCCGAGACTTATCTGTGTTCAATGCCCTCGGCTGCCAGAGGCGATACGCGAGATTACCCATGGGGTAAAAGATTAACCCCGGGGTCTTTGCTCCATGTATTGTGTCTCTTTTGCATGATATTTATACTGACGCTTTCTCTTATGTCAATGACATAGACCTGACAGATGATGAATTAAATCCCCATCTCGTGAGAGTTGATCGATCATCATGCAATTCCCTGCTCTTGGCTACAAGTTCAATTTTACGAAATCGCATAATGTGTTTCTGGACGTTCTTTTTCTTGGTTATGAATTGAAAAATTAGTGTAGGGATTTAGCACCCCATTTTTGGGAGATGTGTGCTCAATTGCAACCTCCTTCTACCCTTGAAAAATTGCAGTCTCTGCTTGGTTTTCTGAATTTTGGCAGGTCTTACATTCCTGACTATGCTCAGCGTATCAAACCTCCTTAAGCTTTGATACATTCATCTTTTTCTGCTTCCTCCTAGCTTCTGGAACACACTGCTGTATTGCGTACTTTGCAGTCTGATTTGCTTCTACGCAATACTTACAGACTAGATTGAATACTACCAATTTGGTCATCTGGATTATGTCTGGTGCGATCGGCTTCACTTATGGGAGATTTAATGAGGGTGACACAGTCCCAAGTGCTCAATGACCGCACCTGTATACTCCTACGGAATTGCATTTATCTTCTACTGAAAAATGTTTGACTGCTGTGCAAATGGCTATTCTAAAAGAACGCCCTCTTGCTCAAGGTAAATGCATTTTTTTCGTTTTGCCTGTGCCGGCCTTAGAGGCGGTCACGATAGCCAGCGTTCCAAACTCTAAAGCTCTGATTTCAAGTTGGATTCAATGGGCTATGTCTTTGATGTTCACTGATGTCACCTTTGTTTTTGACCCTTCCTTGCAAACACAAGAGTTTCTTCAGTATGAACATGTTCACCCGATGCCTTCTTTGTTTCTTTCTCTTGTTCAAAATAAATATGCGGTCCTCTTATATCCGATAATGCTTTCAAATATATTTTGGTGGCAGTGGATTCTTGCACTAGGTTCCTCTGGTTCCGGCCACAGCGCTCTGCTGATGCTCGGACAGTTATAAAGGATTTGCATGTCTTTGTCAGAACTTATGCCTGTGGCACTTTCCATTCAAACCAGGGTTCGTCTTTCGTCTTTAAGGCATACCGTGATTCAATTGCCACAATGGGAATGCAGGTGCATTTCTCATCTCCATATAGGCCCAAGCGCAATTCTGTAGTAGAGCGGATGAACCATGACTTAAAGCAATCTTTGACAGCAAGGGTATTAGGTACCGGCCGTGGTTGATTAACTCATCTTTATGGGGTTTAATGTGCTCTTAATAACTTCCCAAGAATATCTCTGGGTAGGTGGACCCCGTACTTAATGCTCTCTGGCATCACAATGTATGTTCCAGACCTTGATGATCTAGATGTTGTGGTGGCTGTCACAACCTTTGACGAAGATAACCACTCTCCTGTCTTACAGGATCTACAACAGTGTTGTGACACTCTGGTTAAAACCTATTTGCCTTCGACTCCACCATCAGATGCAGCGGTCCTGATTCCTGTTTCTGACTGGCTTCCTAAAGTTGGAGATCTGGTTTGTAAAAAGGTGGCGATCAAGAAAGAATGTGGTCCCTCCTACCGTGCTTCTGTTCCAGTGCTTGGTCTTCATGGTACCCAAACTGTGATTTTACCTCCACTTCCAGGATAAAAAGACAATCGCTTTGTTTCAATTGAACATGTCAAGTTACACCATTTGGTCAATCCTCAATAGTATGCCTAGGTGTGGCCCAACACAGGATGTTCCCTAACAGCTTGTGAGCTCCATTACTTCTGATTCTCCCTGGCTGCCGGAGGGGGATGTTGAGTCTTCATTTTTATTGGTACCTGTTTTACCTTCATCACACCCCACAATGAAAATTGTTCATTCTGATCCAGCCCTCGAGGCCCCTTTGGGAGTGCAAGCCTCAGGTGTACATCCAGAATTCCAGCCTCCGTTATTCTAGCTGAGTTCTTCTGGTTACTATATCGACCAGCATATCTTTTCCTCAAACAGTTCTTCGTTGTCTTCAGTCTTATCCCCACCACCAGCTCAGATTTTTATTTTCATCTCCTGGTTAAAACACACTTATCTGGTTCCACTTTGGATATATGTCTGGATCATATTTTCCATGGTATTTTTGTTCATGTAGATTGGATTTGTGACTGTTTGTTTTCTTTTGATTAATGTCCACTACCTTCCAGATTGTTCTGCCTCAGAACTTGTAGACGGGGCATTTACCCCACATTCCTCTTCGCATAAAATGAAAAGAGACCAATCCCTTGTTAACATTTCAGCAGTACCAGTCACTGACGGAATTGTATTGGATAAAGTACCATTCAATGTATTCAGTCCTACAGAGACCCTGCAGATGCCCTATGTATTCTGTGTTTCCATGCAATAGTGCCTGGGTTGCAATCGGATGATTGGGATGTTGATGCTGTGAATTCTATGTTTTCTGAATTGCAATATTACACTGTCTTTGACACCGAGGATTTATATTTAAACTCTGCTAACTATGCTGATTTGTTCTGTTAACAACATTATGGGCACCATTTTTTGCATAGAGCCATTGGACAGCATCCCCAATATGCCTACACTCAATGGGAACATTGCCCAACTCCATCTCAGGGTAGTTCACATACACAAAAGATGAAGTACACTTATTTAACTGGTCATGACCTTTCGGACCCTGCATCATACTATTTTAAACTGGTTCCTACTCTTTCGAAAAAATATATGCTTACATAGACCAAGTTGATACATGCATCCCTTTTTATTGATAATCTATACCTGAAAGGATATGATTACTGGAAGGACAATATTGAGTTGAAATAAGTATGGGGCACTAAGGTCTGGCACATCCAAGGTACAGAATCTCTATTCCGTGCATGTCTGATACCTACACAAAGTATCTTTCTTAATGACACGGTCCAACAGACTACTTGTCTAAGGTTGGCTAAGATTAAAGAATCAAATACTCCTACTATTCCATCCTTGGCCCTTTTTGATAATAGGCAATCTTATACAAATTATACTGAAGACCAACTGAATAGTATGATAAAAAATGGTACATTTAATTCTTCTATGATAGCTCCAACTGGGTGGGCATTATGGCCATCAGACATGAATGTTTGTCATTCTTGTTTCGTGAACACTACTTCTGGGTTCAAATTTAAATCAACATGATCCACGTTATCCACAAACACCGCATTCCAACACTGTTACTACATTATTTTGTGGGTAAATTATGTCAACAATGGTTAGAACATTCCACATTGTCTGCCGTGAAACAACATCTTTCTCTCTTGTCCGAAGATATAAATATATTTGATTTCCTTTTGGGTACAAAATCCCATCGTGAGAAATGATTTGTTTATGCTGCTTATAATGAACTTTGGAAACTGTCGCAACTAGACAGTATTAATACACTGTCATCTCGTATTTATACTTTAGATAATATTGTGTCATCCGTAACTTAGATCAGTTATGCAATTTAGCTGTACATTGCAAACACTTAAAAAAAGACGTGTTCCTTGGCATTACCTTATCTGTAGCGCATTGCTCTTACCATTTAATTTGACACACAAACAGCAATCAATGGCTATGAGGACGCAAGTTCCATCATACTACACATTGAAAAGCTTGAACAACTTCCCTATTATGGAAACTCATTCTGCTGTATGGTTAATACATGCGGTTATCTTGTTGCCTATTTCGGCCTTTCAGTTCACTACCTGCATGAAACACTTCCAAGTTAAAAGATATGTACCCCTTGGGAGCAGCTACATACATGAGTTTTTTTTTACAGAGATTTATATAGCGTGAACTTGACCTGAAGGTATCGGGTTTCAGAGCACTTTACATAGCACCAGCTGTGTTACATGAGGACACATTCATTTTTGTTAGGCACAGGGAGATTAAGTGATTTGCCCAGAATCACAGGATGTTCAGCGTCATTGCCAAGACTTGAACCCCGTTCCCCAGATTTGAGGTAGACCACCTTAGCGGTGGCCAAGTCCTCTCCCTAGAGTTGTAGTCCCTGCCTTTTTCATATCATTGTTAATGAGCTGAGAGAGAAGTTTTTCTTATGAGGGAGGAGTGCAACTCCACTGCCTGTCATTCCATTGTGTGTAAACAAGTATAAATTCACGGCGCTTGTAATGTTTGTGCCCCAAATCTGGCTTGCTATTTGAAGGGAACTCCTGTTCCCCAATCATTCCCACTCTCACATTGCTTTCCAATAAAAGCAATCTCATTCTTAATAATCAGGACTGCTGCGGTCTATGGGTGGGAATCCCGCATGTGGTATCTGTTTCCCAGTTAGTTACTTGTTGCAACAACGTCCTGTTTCCCCCTCCACATGAGAGTGTAGATAGTTTGTTATGGCCTTCCATTCCAACGTTGAAAACAGATTTCAACAAGCTAAGCAGACTCAAAGCGTTATTGTTTCAACAAGAAGTGGCTCTCACTTCAGCACGTAAGACCTTCAAATAGCGGGTGGCGAGAACGTCTAGTGAAATACAGTCACTCTTAAACACAAATCTCCCCCTACATTTTGGTGAATTGCTACATCAACTATTTAATGCGTCTGATACTACTGGCCTGGCACACTTTTTTAAACTTGTGGGCTCCGGCCTCGTGATATCTTTTCAAACTATGTTTGGAGTAATCCCAGCTTTTATACATTCTATTTTTTCCCACGTGTTCAGTGGGTCCCCGCTGATGCTCATCTTAATTTGCGGGTTCATTGTGCTGTTTCTGCTATTCCACAATGGCTGCTCCATTTGTGGTCCTTTTAGGGCAGGCATCGCTGCAGTTGTACCATGAGCGAATACTACATCTTTTTGGAGTGGTGTCTTTAGATGCTGGGGATGCCGAATTGTGTCTAATCATCCGCTATGCTTATTTTACCTGGCGCCACCACCTCATGCTGACCTGGATTTCGAACTGTTGAGGGGTCCCTTAGTGGCCCATAACCAGGACTGTTCTTTGGGGTGTGCGGCTTGTGTACAACGTGGCATTGTGGCCAGTGGCCGGAGGTGATCCCTGTGCAACTCTGCAGCATCTTCAGGATCTCAGTTTCATCTAAATCAACATAGGTTTTCCTTTGATGGTCTTGTTGACAACTGGATATGAGAAGCATGTTTGTTCCCTTGACCTGCTCAACTGGATGGCTTACATTTCTAATTTGGAAAGTTCAGATTTCTTACTGGAAACTTTGTCTTTTCACTTGGCATCCTACATCCTGGGTCCCGGCGACACGCTGTAATTGGATACATTGTTTAATAAATTGTATTTTCTTCCAATTTGACCATAGTCCCTCTGAGAGACACTAACTACAACATTTTTTATACACTTTGGCTGTGCTTATCACCTGATTTCTGTTGTCATTTTGGTGCTACCATTTTGACCAAGGGGAAGGTGTCATGTGTCCCGTCCAGGCACATTGTCGTTTTCCCTATGTTAACATGAGCATGATGCAGACTGCCCTCTGCCTTGCGCACATTACTATACAATCTTATTTTGCTTTGTGCCACATTGTGCTTTCACACAGAACCTGCTGTTGTTTTCGTGTTCTGTTATTTCCAGGGATTTAGTATGAACACCGCAGACAAGGTCAAACAACAATGGCCCTTGTTATTTTCTTCTGGTCAGGCCCTAGCACCTAGACAAAACACGCAAATTCAGCTGTTGTTTGGAAACACGTGCTTTTGTTATATAGGTATGCACGAATAGGTAACAACACACTTGGGAGGGATCTTTCCAGAGAAGAGATTGCGACAGCACCTAAGATGTAGAACTTTCATCTGTGTATGCTAAGGCACGGAGTCTGCTGCCAATACCCAGAGATCTCCTGATATATTATTATTTTGCATCTGTAGGAGCGGGGTTAGGCTACCCTATCTTACATAATGACAGCTCCTTTTATGATTTATGGACTACTTACTATGCTGACCGTATTTGTGTTAGCCATTTTCTTACTTATTGTGGCATGTATACTGCATACTAGAGCACAATTTAAAATAAACATTTTAAACTTTTCTCGTGTCTCTGGCAGATTTTATTGTGGACTAGTACCAAAAGGGTGCATCCTGTCACTGCTATTCCTGAGAGAGTCTGGAGTGTTATGTTCTGGGTGGTCTACTCCCTTGTTCCTTTGTGGGTAAGTAGGAGGGCAAGTGTGACACTATAGCTAGTCTGCCTCAGGCATATAGGTACTAAGGTGGTAGGATGACTCAGTCCCTGTCTATTAAGGTTCTATGGTCCCAAGCATAGTTCTGTGCCTACGCAGAATCCCTGCAAAAAAGTGCCCAGTTTTAACATGGTCACCCCCACTTTTTTCCTGTTATTTGATGTGATTTTGACTGGAAGTGCACTGGGTTCCTGCTGACTAGGTCCCCAGTGCCAGAACTCTTTCCCAAAACTGTGCGATTGTACCCCAATTGGTAATACTTTTAGTCCCCTCTGTAAGTCCCTAGTAAAAGGTACCCCTGTTTCCTAGAGCCTAAGGTACTAAAGAGAGACCCTAAGGGCTGCAACACCTATTGTCCACCCTAAGGTGCCCCTCCCCTGTGTCATGCAGTCTGCCATTGCAAGCTGCATTTCTTGGTGCAGACACAAACACAACATGGCACACATCTCTGAGTTCAATGGGTAGTATCAACCTGCACACCTTACTTTTCTGATGTGTATGAGTCCCTATTACTCTGTGGTTAAAAATGAATCAGTGCGTGCTGCTTTGTGTGTGGGATCTGCCACTGTCCCTCAAGAACAAGTCACTGAAATGGGTATGGAGAAAACTCCGTACACTGTCGAAGCACACAGCCAATAGTCCCTAAGGTTTCATCAACATTGTTCACCAAATAAACACAAGTGTAATGCAAAATATATGACAGGAATCAGATCGGTAATTGAATTTCTCAATTGTATTCTCAATGAATCTTAGTAAAAACTAAACAAAGTGATACAATGCATGATTGACAAATCAAATCAAATTATACAATATATCATTGTCTTATCGGATACACATTTGTAGCGACCCCAATGCATTTCGGGTAACACCCTTCTTCAGGGGGATGACATGTAAAAATAAATCTTCAATGGCCTCCTGCCGGAACACAAAAGAACAGACTGAGTATCTTATATTAAAATTAACACTCCACATTACAAATATTGTTTGTCATTTATCAATGTCTGCAGACATTAAGAACTGACCCGACACTGATGTATATGAAAAAGAGGAAATAACCGTCATGCCAATGCATGCCATATTGGCCGTGCAGTTTGTGTTTCAGAAACCATCCCATATCCAACATAGCTGCCATGCATAGTGTAAAAAATGCGTCATGTGTAAACTACACTATAAACGCTCGTAGTGCTCTGAATCCCAGGCATGCTGTCAACACTACCCATACATACACTAGTGTATAAACAGTCTCATACCTCCGTAATATGTGAGCTTCGACAGAGTACGGAGTTTTCTCCATACCCATTTCAGCGACAGATCTCTGAGTGCCATGCCTGCAGACACTGCATGCAGTATATGTAAGTCATACCTACAGCAGGCCTTACAGCCCTAAGGCAGGGTGCACTATACTACATGTGTGGACATAGCTGCATGAGCAGATAAGTCCCTGTGCTGGTCCGTTCCATTACTGCCAGAACAAGTGATCAGGGAAGCCATTTTAAGTACATGTGCTGAACGCTGTTGAAAATGAGTTCCCCAGCTACACGATGGCTTCGCTGATAACAGAGATGTTTGGTATCAAACATCTCATATTAATAAGCCCACACTGATTCCAGTGTTGGATTTATTAATACAGGCATCCAGAGGGCACCTTAGAGGTGCCCACTTAAAGCTACCAACTACTGGTGTGTTCACAGACTGGTCTCAGCAAGTCTGCCACCAGAGGCACGTTTATGACTGCCCAAGGGTGAGGGCCTTTGCTCTCAGCAGGTGAGAAACAAAGCCTGCTCAGACAGAGGGTGTTTACAGCCCCACCCACAAGATGGCCTGCAAATTAGCATCCATGGCAGAGGGCTTCCAAGAGCCCGCTACCTTTGGTATGCGAATCTGGCTTCCCTCACATGAGAGAATGTCAACCCCCTTAGTTCAGAGCCCCTTTGGCACCTGGACAGGCAGGAAAATTAGTAATCAGAAAGGCGTGCCCACCTCCAGGCTAGTACCACCCCTAAGGTGGTCTAACCTGAGGTGGATGCGATTTTCAGAGTCTGCCATCTTTGTGATGGCAAACTTAGGAACTCTGGGACAGGGTTATGCCCACTTCCCACAGAAATTGGTCTTATAAGGGGCATAGAGCCCCTGGGGGTAGGTAGCCCATTGGGTAGTACCCTACACTCCCATAACACCTCTAAATTCAGTATTTAGTGGAGCCCCTGGCACCAGGAAATGAGATCCGTCTCACCAAAAGAAGAAGGACCAAAGTGCTGTGAAAGCAAGAACTGAAGAAGAAACAACTGACTTGGCACTGTATCTTATGCATGTCTCCAATTTTTATCTTTTTTCTTACCTGTGTTATCTCCAATCCCTCCCCCCCCATATCATTTTCTTTGCAATGTCTCATGAGTTTATCAGGTGGTTATCATGGAACTATACCTGAAACGTTGTTTTTTTATATTTCCCAGCCGCTCTTTCTTTCGTCTCCATTTGTTATTGCGCCCTGAAGAAGGTGAGACCCAACATTGGGGTCACACACCAAAACGTGCATCGGTGCTGGAGTTTTCTGTTTCTCACGTCTCCCCCTGAGATTCTCTACTTATGACATCAACAAAATTGTGTAAAAAAATTGTACCAACATGTTGTTCCAATCAATGAAATGAGATTGTGTTGATGCCATTATTCTATCATATGGCACTTTGTGGCTATTCTAGTGCTGTCAACCTTGCTGAAGGGGGATCATTATAAGATGTCATTTTGTGAGACTGTTGAATATGTTTGATTTTTTGGCTTGTGCTAATGAATGAGTATGTATTGGTGTGACTGAGTGAGTGCTGTGTAGTGTGTATGTCAAGCCTGGGTATAGTGTTATATGTCATATTTCTCTACTTTATATCATTATGTCTTTTTTGTGATTTGCTATAATAAATTTGATGTAATTTATTTTTGAAAAAACATTTTCTGTTATTTCTTATCTTGTTCAAAAATTCTTCTGACACTCATGTGTTCCTTTTGGGGGTTATGTGACTCTTGTGTTTTTTACATCAGTGACGATTAGCAATTTTACAATAGTTGTTAGGCACTGGGGTTTCTTTGTGAGTATTATCTGCCAGCCTGCTTGCTTATTTTCAACAATTGTGCCAAAGTCGTCTTACTCTACAAGCTGCTGATCCTTCAAAGCCTGGGAGGACCGCCAGCACTTCTTCAAATATTTAGGAACTCCCATGGAACAGCAGAGCTGCTCCCCTGCACCTTGCAGGCACCAACAAATAACTGTGAGCCACCAAGACCGCAAAAACCCACTTCCTAGCCCGAGCTGAAGAGGCCAATGGTGGCGATGGGGTCCCCAGACCCTCCAGACCTGAAGCCCATCTTGGGTTTCCCCACTGTGGACTTCCCGACGCCGCCTGCAGCCCCTGTGATGAAAACCTGATGCCTAAGGACACCTCTGCATCCGTCGCACCTGGCCCGTTGAGAAGAGGTGTATAAAAAAACGATTTCTCTTGGACTACAATTCACAGAAGATCAATCACCACATTCAACCATATATCGTACATACAAATGTCATAAATCTATTATTTTGAGAACCCATCAACCAATTATAAACACAAAACGAATCTCGCTAAACTGTAGGTAAAAAACGTCTTACTTTTATTAAAAACATAATCAATAATATAAGACACAATTCAAAATATACAAATTATATCAAAATCAATTCATACATATAACAAATCAATATACATGAGAGACAAAGACAAGTGACATATTATTAGTTGAGAAGAGGACCAAAGGTGTCCTCACATCCCTGAGCATCATGAGGCCTGAGCCCCCGTGTTGGCTCAGCCCAACTGACCTCCCAGTCCAAACCTGCAGCCTCCTTTCACGAAGACTTCTGGACTTACACTGGACACCCGACGCTGTATTGAACTTCCTGCACCTGGCCGCCCCAGTGCCACCAGGTGTGACCTCTTGGTGCTGCCTTGGACCTTGCCCAGTGCTCACCTTAAGTCCATGAGTTTCGTTTTGTAAGGCGCTGTATTCTAACTTTATGCCATACTTGTTTTTCTTCCCATAGGATAACATTGCAGTTACTGAAAATTGCACTGTGTTGAGTTTTTAAACTGAAACTTATTTCTCTTGCAAAATGTACTTACCTGAACACAGTGGCATAGGTAGGCCTTAGGCCGCACGTGGCGGTCCCTGTGTTTTCTGCCCGCTGTGGCCGAATCTAAGAGGGGATGCTTGTGATTCCTACGGCCGCCGCGCCTCGAGGGCCGCAGATAAGAGTGGGGGGGGCAGCCACCCCCAAAACTTGTGCCGCCTGGGGCGAACCGCCTCCCCACCCCGTGCTATGCCACTGCCTGAACATATTGATTCTGTGCCTAAATATATATAAAGATATATGTTATTTATATAAATTGTTGTGGATCTTCTTATAGAGTTGTGTGTATAATTTATTGGCTGTGTGTGTATTTTGCAGTTGTCTAACACTCCTCTCTTATAAATGTAAGGCTGCTTGACCACACTACCCCCTAGCAGAGCACCTTGGGATTGCTAGAGCAAGCCCTTGTCCACTCATAAGGGAATACCTGGACTCTTTGCGTGATATACCTCTATTTGGTATATCATATAAAGAGCCAACGTCCTACAATGACCATGAATTTTTACAAAAATCCTGGTCTACAAAAAATTGTTGACGGAGATTTTTGCCAAAATCATGAGCCTCCTTGAGGCAGGCATACCTAGGAGAAATGTTTTCATTTCTCCACATTTTTCCCTCTTTTCATGTGTGCTGTATTCTTCTGTGCAGATACAAAAAGGGAAATGCCTTGAAGCATCGTTTTTGTACAGGAAGAGACTTATTTTTCTACAAAAACTATGCTGACCACAATGCTGATGTGCTTGCACTATGATGCAACGATGTCTGCTTTGGTGCATGGCAGCACAGGGAGAGAGAAGAACAGCGACACGCTGTAGTAGATGTGGCATTGTTCTCCTCTCTCCCATTTACGCAATGCAGCGCATCATATTTACTTGCTGTGTTGCGTTGCATGATATCTTACTATTCTGGGCTTTAGATTTTAAGATAAAACAAGTGCTTTCAAAGTACATATTTTAGTAATAGGTATCAAACTGTATAAATAATCAGACTGAACTTAGTACCAAGTGTCCATTAAAAGGATACATTGCAGAACTCAACTAATACCACTCTTACGTTAACTCTCAAAAAGAACAAATCGTTGTCAGCTTGAGGCTTCAAGAGACTCCATCAATTCAAGCCAATACTGGCTCCCAAGCAGCCTTTACATTTGGTGATTAACCAATTGCACATATTTAATTTTTTTCAAGTTGCAGGCACCCTCGTGAGAAGGCCTCTTTCTTCTTTACTCTCTGTCTCTCCCTTGGCTTCACAGCAAAGGAAACCTGCCCCCCACCTTTCTCTTTCAGCAGGAGTCCCCTCAAAGCCTGCAATAGCCGTTCAAGGATGGTTTGATTGTTTTTTAATAAAAAGGTATGGGAACTTTTTTTTTAGCTTAACAGAAAAACATGGGCTTGTGGGTCGACATAGATACTGCTTGCTTCTACCTCTGTTTACATGCAGGTTTTCATTGCTAACATTAAGGCTCATGCCACCCTTATTGTGCAGTGCCCAAGGAAAAGATGAGGGAAATGCTGGGATTTTTTTTGTTTACATAAGGGGGTATGTGGCCTGCTTTGGGTCTTAGGCCAAGGTGTGATGGTCCAGTGGAATGGGCAGAGAAGACAACTTTTAGGTATCATTGGTACAGCAGATTAGGCCTTTGTGGTGTTCCGCTGTGCGGAACTCTGCGAAGTTACAAAAAATCTCAGCCGTGTTCCGCAGAGTTCCACAAGCAGCAGAGTGAGTTAAGTCACACTCATTTTTAGTGCTGGGTGTTTGCCTCGTGATGTAAAATCAGCGCAAACAGCACCACACGCAGCACAAGAGGGCGCAGCTTCTTTCTGCTGCTCAAGTAGAAGTTCTACTCAAGCAGCAGCTTTCTCAATGCGATCTGTAGCGACCGCCCGCATTGAGAAATCTCACCAGGAGGTGGTCTAGCGTTGGATTTTCCTCACTCGCCAACTTAACTTAGGCGAGCCGCGAGAGAGAAAAAAACTCCAGTTTGTGCCACTGAGTTTTTCAGAACTCTGCGCTTTAAACGGAGCGTGGAGTAGGGAAAACTCTGCAAACTCCATGAGCGGAGTCGATTTTACCGCCAAGGCCGACTTCACATCAGTGGCAGCTTCTCCACTATGGCAGAAGAGCGTCGACCCACTGCTGTTGAGCAGTGTGAAGGAAAGGAAATATAAAATGATAATAACTTTGAGTTATTATCATTTTATGTATCCTTTGCAGGCAGGCGAGTGGGCGGGCTGCTCTGCTCACGGAGCAGGGGAAGAGTGGTTTGCCCGCTCCTAAGTGCACAATGACTGTTTGGTCGGCCTCTCAGGCCGCCCAAACCAGTCTTGCGCACTTTCCCTGTTCTCCATGCAGGCTGCATTACAGCCTGCGTGGAGAACAAGCCCAGGCCCCCATTCCCTGGTTGAGCGTTGAACCAGGATGCTCACAACCAATCGTATTGCAGCGTTGTGATTGGTCTGGCGAACTTGGCTGTACTTCCTGGCTTCCTGTCCCACGAGGAAAGCAGGAGTAAGGAACAGAAACACGGGACCCAGCGGCAAGGTAGGTGTGTAATTTTTTTTAAATTTACATAGCACATCCGCGCGCAACCCCCCGCACCTTTCCACACCCCCTTTAATTCCCCCTGTGCCTGGCCCCGCCACCCACGAGTCATGCCGGCCACCACTGCTCCAGATTGAGTGGCCCTGGAGCCCAGTGGTGTGAAGGGCCAGCTAAACTCAAATTATGGCTTTTTTACTATTGTTCCTTGCTTTCCGTAGGACCCAGTGCACGTTGCAGTGTCACTGTTGCTTTGTGCCTTGGAGCAGTGGCACATGGGAGGGAAATATTGATGCAGAGGAGATACCTTAGCTTGGGCCTCAGAGTAATAGCAGGAAGTCGGATGGGGCTAGACAGGACCTGTGTCTTTAACAAAGGGCAGAGGAGACAGTCCACTTGGAAGGAAGTAGCTATCATTAGTGAAGCAGGTGCAGTGTCGCTGGGGTCCAGGAGTGTGAGGAGCCCAGTGCACCACAATTATGGCTGTCTTACTTTACAAAAGCGGCATAGAGCTTATATTCTGGCTAGCGTTAGAGTTGAGGGCACTCTGCCTGCAAAGGGAGGCAACAAATGGGAGCTAGTTTTGGTCTGAAAGGGACTGGGAGCCTCTTTTAAGCTTGGAGTGATGGCCAGGCATGGTGGGGAAGGGGTGGAAGATGCACACGAGACAGACTGCTATTCAGAGCCACAGCTAACATTAGTGCAGCGAGTGCTGTTGCATTCAATTACAGGGAGCTGTGTTTGTTGCTAAATTTCTATTTTTTTTTAATGTAGTTACTCTTTTATAGGTCTTGATTTAGTGTGGATTATGAGGTACTGAAAAAGTAACCCTGAAACGATCTCACAAACCCACCCCACTGGGGTCAGCCCTGACCCTACCCTTCCTGAAATCATTTCCATAGAGTTTTTTTAGGGGGCCCCAACTTCAACAAGCATTGGCATAGCCAATAGGTCTCGCCTTTGGGACCTTATAAGTGTTTAGCTATGCAACAATTGATGTTGTTGCATTAAGGATATTGTGCTGGATAACTAAACACTTATAAGGTCTTATTGTATATGGCAATAGGTTTTGCTTTTGGGACCTTATAAGTATTTAGTTATGCAGTATAATATCTTTGGTGCAATATTATGAACAGTTGTATGGCGAAAGATTTGTAAGGTCCTAAAGGCGAGACCTATTGGCTATGTGAATGCTTGAGAGAGTGTTTTGAAGGAATGGTTTTTGTAATGTTAATTTGTATTGTTATAAATGTGAGAGGTTGGCCTGGTCTATGTTGACCACTAATTATAGTGTGCACTTTGCAGTTGTTTAAAGAACCCTTATTGATGAATAGGTTAAAGACAACATTTATTGAAAGCTATCCTAGTGTTAGTTATGGAGAGTAGCCTTTAGTGTAAGAGTTGAAGGAATGTAAAGCTGCTTATTTTACCATTTGTGAACCTTATAAATGCGCAAATTAAAGGAGAACCATAGAAGGCATATATAAAATATAAGTATTTATTAATAAACAGTTTTTTTTAAAATATTGATGATATTAGAGAAGAAAGCATACTATATTAAATCTGTAGAACAACAGTAAATAGCAGAATGTATAGTGGCCTGTAGGGGGAGATCAAAGTATAAAGTTTGAAAGTGGTATAACAACCACAATAGGACAAGACAGAGTGCCTAGAGCAGTTATTTATTTATTTTCCCTTAAGGAAACAGCGAAGGTAGTGATATAGGGGACCTATGGAGGAGGGGTGCAGTGTGAGAACTGAGAAGCATGAGAGAGTGATAGAGTTAGTTATTTTTTTATAGAGTTAGTTAGTGAGTGAGAGAGTGAGAGAGTTAGTGAGTTTTTAAGATAGTGAGTGATAGTTAGTAAGTTACATAGTGAGAGAGTTAGTTAGTTAGTTAGTTAGTGTGTGAGGTATTGAGAGTTAGTTAGTTATCCTGTTAGTTAGTGAGAGAGAGTGAGAGAGTTAGTTAGTTATTTAGTTAGTTAGTGAGAGAGAGAGTTAGAGATTTAGTGAGTATGTGAGATAGTTAGTGAATTAGTTATTGAGTTAGTTAGTGAGATAGGTAGTTAGTTATTTAGTTAGTTATTGAGAGAGTGAGTCAGTTAGTTATTAAGAGAGAGAGAGTGAGAGAGTTAGCTAATTATGTATTTATAGAGTTAGTGAGAGTTATTGAGTTAGTAGGAGAGTGAGTGAGTGAGTTATTGAGTGAGATAGAGATTGAGATAGTTAGTTAGTGAGAGATTTAGTTAGTTAGTGATAGAGTGAGAGATTTAGTTAGTTAGTAAGTGAGAGTGGATTGGCAATGCAATAGCTTAAACTCTCGCAAATGCGAGACCCATTGCATTGCAAATTACTAGCGCCCATGCGGTGCTTTCACATTCATGGTGAGCGCCCATGCAGTGCTTTCACATTTGTGAGAGAGATGGCAGGATGGGTGAGAGAGATAGTAGGATGGGTGAGTGAGTGAGAGAGATGGCAGGATGGGAGGGGGTGAGAGAGATGGCAGGATGGGAGAGAGTGTGAGAGAGATGGCAGGATGGGAGAGAGGGTGAGAGAGATGGCAGGATGGGAGAGAGCGTGAGAGAGATGGCAGGATGGGAGAGAGGGTGAGAGAGATGGCAGGATGGGAGAGAGTGTGAGAGAGATGGCAGGATGGGAGGGAGTTGGCAGGATCGGAGAGAGCGTGAGAGAGATGGCAGGATGGGAGAGAGGATGAGGGAGATGGCAGGATCGGAGAGAGATGGCAGGAGGTGAGAGAGTGTGAGAGAGATAGCAGGATGGGAGAGAGGATGAGAGAGATGGCAGGATGGGAGAGAGTGTGAGAGAGATGGCAGGATAGGAGAGAGGGTGAGAGATGGCAGGATGGGAGAGAGGGTGAGAGAGATGGCAGGATGGGACAGAGCATGAGAGAGATGGCAGGATGGGAGAGAGGATGAGGGAGATGGCAGGATGGGAGAGAGATGGCAGGATGGGAGAGAGATGGCAGGATGGGAGAGAGCATGAGAGAGATGGCAGGATGGGAGAGAGATTGTCAGACAGACAGCGAGAGAGTGGGAGGAGCCGCCGGCGGGCAGGAGCGGGAGAAGCAGTGACGCTTTACAGACAGAGCGAGGGAAGGAGGGAGAGACGTGATGGGAGGGAGAAACGGCCGCGATTACTGACACTTCAGGAGAGAGGGCGCGTGAGGAGAGCAGAGAGTGACAATGTCAGCAAAGTTGGGAGGGCATGAAGAAAGGAGACGCTTGCAGAGGTGACAGGGAGAGAAGAAGAGACAGCCATTGGAGAAGGGTCAGATGTGACAGGGAGAGAAGAAGAGACAGTCATTGGAGAAGGGCCAGAGACAGTGGGTAATGGGTGAGAAAGGCGACATTGGCAGGGAGAGAGAGCAGTGACGGAAACACAGTTCATTGGACATGAAGGGAAAAGGGTGTATGGTTGGAGGGGGTACTAAATGCGGCCGCTGCTGAGGGGGGGGGGCAAGGTAGAAACAGAGAGAAGAGCTCCACAGCCAGAGGCAGAAGATGGGGTCAGGGTACAGGCATGGAACGAGAGGAAATTGGGTACAGGCAACAGCCATAATAGTGAGTGCACGCGGACAAACCCTGCCAACCCATCCTGCCCCCCAGGCATGAATAACAGACAGTAAGGGCCCAGCTGCAGCCCGCCCTGGCCGCCCACCAGCCCCAGGAGAGGGGCCTGTCTCAGCAGCCTGCAGGAAGAGTGATTCACCGCGGCAGGCACAACGGGGCCTGTGTGCAGCAGCAACGACAGGCAGAGGGCCCTGCTTGTTTTGGAACAGATGTATTGCATTGAAAAATAAAATTTACGAGGGCTTGAACCAGAGCTCAACGACCGCTGCTCTATTTTAAGAAGTGTCTTGCGCTGTCAAATAGACGCAGACAGCACGACGAGGCGCGTCTGTGATCGCCGAACTGGTTTGCGAGATGTTTGTCCCTAGCATATTTAGTGCCTTGATGGTTACCCGATGGAAACCCTGAAATTATAACAGGGCACTGTACTGAAGTATTGTGTAAGTCAGCAAGACTCTCGAGATGACGCTGGCGGGGTGGGGGCTATACGTGAAGGAGGAGGGTGGACATTGACTGCTGGAGAAGGAGGGTAGAAGTTCGAGGGGAGACAAAGAAGATGGGTGAAAGACCTCTAAGAATGTAGATATGAGTGAGTAGCAGGGACGGGTTCACAAAAAGGAATTAATGGAAATTGGTTACTAGCTTCACCAAACCGCGCTGTAATAAAACCAACCCTTCTAGAAACAGGATCGGACCCGTCTCCATTCTCACACGCAATGGAAGGAAATCCACCCCTGCGTGGGACTGCAAAGGCGGAATACACGTTAAAGCAGACCATCAAACTCAGGAAGCAATAAACGACATGCATTCAGCAAAGAACAAACAGCTGCAGGGGTAACGCGAATATTCATTACAACTGCTTCCACACACAGATAGAGAGGAGACGAGCTGGCCAGAGCGTCGCAGCGCTGCAAACTTCCTGGACTACAACAAGCCCGCGAGTGGTGCGCGCTTGGGAGAGCAGTCTTCACTTTTCAAGCACTGCACTCGTGCTTGTGGCGCGCCGCTGCTCGCTCCCGCAAGGTGGATGCCGCCACAAACACGAGTGCAGTGCTTGAAAATGAGCAGAGCGACGGCTAAAGGCCCTCCTATGCAACGCATGGCGCTGCGTAGGCGAGACCTAAAAACATTTGGCTTAGAGGGGTTCGGAGCAAAAATAAATTTAAGACCTCCGATCTCAGGCAGAGCTGAATTTGGTTCTTGCACAATAACACATAAAAGGTGTTCTTTATACATCGTTTGTGATCCTATGTGGAGCACTTTACATTAGTAAACCCTAACTGTGTACCACACTTTTGTGATGTGAAAGAAAGATTATGTGCACAACGTGAGCAACAGGTAGTCGTGGCCGAGCGGTTAAGGCGATGGACTTAAAATCCATTGGGGTTTCCCGCGCAGGTTCGAATCTTTCCGACTATGCATCTATTTAGCATCAGTTTTCAAATAACTCTGAAAAACACTTTTACTAACTGTAAAGCTCTGCTTTCTACCTTCACAATGATACCCCACACTATGGTTGGTTTGGCTTAATTTATTCACTTAATCAATACTGCAGAAGAGTGCCGGGAAACACGTCCGTGCCGCTCCGATCTCGGGCGCTAATCTCCCCCCAAAATGGCGGCCGCGCTCTACGTCATCGCGCCTACGCGCGACCACTAGAGCGCGACACTACATATCTCCCTTCTTTACCAAACACACAAACAATAACATTTTTTCTTTGAAGATAGTCCCAGAGTCTCTCGGCCTGAAGTTACTTCACTTCTCCCAAATCATAGTCTCTGTATTTGGCTGGCCTTACCACAAGTCTTCCTGCCCGTGTGCGTCTTACCGGAGTGGAGGTGGATACGTCTCCCTTTCCCTCTGCTCGGCTTGCCAGTGTCTCTCCGCGTCCTTTAGGGCTCTCTCCTCCAGAGTCCTGCTTTTGTCCTCCTGCCCTTCCTCTGTTATTAGATTATCTTCCTTGTCCTGCTCCACCCTATTACCTTCTACCCCTAGGTCCTTCTCATCTTCTCCTGGGGCTGTGTTTCCTGCAGGTGAAATAGGTTTCTCTTGTGTTCTTGATCTTTCCTCTCTGTCCCACTGTAGTATCTTGTTGCACTTGGACATGCGATCTTGCGACCAGACGTTCCCGTCACTTAGTAAGGCTGCTCTGTTGTACACCTGTTCAATTTTCATGGGCAAGCTGTATTTGCTGTCTCCTTTCCTCCTTAACTGGGCAAGTTTGACTCTGACCCATTCCCCTCTTTCCAGGGACGTTCCTTTCATGTTGCGTCTCTTATTGTACTGTTCTGTGTATGTTCTCTGGGCTCTCTAAGTTGTGGTGCACAACTGCCGGGGACCATTTGCTCGTGACCGTCTTTTTCTTTCCACGCTAGATTGTCCTTAGTGAACGGTTCACGTCCCCTTAGGATTTGGAACGGACTGTATCCTGTGCCTGTCGGTGTGATTCGGTAGGCCCACAGCATACTTCTCACCTCCTTTTCCCAGTCCTTCCCCACTCCTATGGCTGATTGGATGGATCCCATTATTACTCGATTAAACCTTTCGGCAAGACCATTCCCCGCCGGATGGTAGACCGATGTGTGCTTGATTTGGATGCCATTTCGTTCCATGTACCGGTTCCACTTATCAGATGTGAATTGAGGTCCGTTGTCGCTCAAGATGGAACGAGGAATGCCCTCTCTGAGGAAGGTAGCTGTGAGAAACTTCAGCACTGTCTCTGTGTCCATCACCTCCTGTATGTCCAGTTCGGGCCACTTGGAATACCGATCAATGAGAACCACCACATATTTTTGGGTCCCCTCCGCATCCAACACCGGACCGAGAATGTCTATTGACAATTCCTCCCAAGGGTTGGCTGGGTTGTCAAACTTCCCTAGCGACGGGCGTAGTAACGTTTGTGATTTGTCCGCTCTTTGGCACTGATCACACTCTCTAACATGCTTCTCGATTTGACTATCCATTGCGGGCCACCAGTACATCTGTTTGGTTCTCAACTTCGTTTTTACGATGCCCAAGTGCCCTTCGTGCAACACTGCTAGAAGATGTGGTACCAACGACCCGGGGGAACTACTCTCTCCCTCTAAACAGGAATGTTCCTTGGTCTCCTACGGATAGCTCCTCCCTCACTTCGAAGAATTTCCTTTGTTCCGCTTTCAGGTGCCTTTTCTCTGGCCACCCTTGTAGTATGAATACCTTGATGTCTTCGAGGTCCATGTCCCTTTCATAGGCTTGCTTCCATTCCTGCCCACTTATCACATTTTCATGATCTTCCGTGAATGCCACTCTGACCTCGTCCTCGTCCGTCCTTGCAGGAGCGTCCTCCATGGCTGAGGCTCGACTGAGGTAATCCGCCACTTTGTTCTTGGCTCCTGGGATGTATTCCACATCATACCTGTAGTCTAACAACTTCAGGGTCATTTTTGCGATGCGGGGTGTGGCACTTGCTTGCCCGCAGGACGTTAGTACTTTGACAAGGGGTTTGTGGTCCGTTCTGAGTTGGAATCTTGTGCCCCATAGGAATTGGCGGAATTTCGACATGGCCCATACCACAGCCAGCATCTCTTTTTCTATCACGCTGAACTTCTGTTCTGTTGGTGACAATGTTCTTGACGCAAAGCTGATGGTCGCTAGCTCTCCGTTCTTCCTTTCCTGCATGAGAACTGCCCCTAGGCCTTTGTCGCTCGCGTCTGTGGTCAAAATAGATTCTCCCTGCGGATCATATCCTTGCAGGGGGACCGCCCTGCTGATATCCTCCTTGATTTTCTGAAACTCTGCTTGCGCTCCCTCTGTCCACTGAAAGGCAGTTTTGTCTCGTACCAGTAGTCGCAGGTGATGTGTCTTGGTGGCGAAGTGTTGCACAAATTTGCTGTAATATTCGGCCATCCCTAAGAATGATCTCACTTCTTCCTTGCTTGTCGGTGCAGGTGCTTCGCATATTGCTTTGACATTGGCGTGTTTGGGTGTGATGCCTTGGTCACTAATCTCATGACCCAAGTATGTGACCGACGCCATTCCTAGTCTGCACTTCTCCCATTCAGCTGTCAGGCCATTCCTTTCCAAGATTTGTAACACCGTTGCTAGCTTTGTGTTGTGGTCAGCTTGGTCTTTGCCCATTACCAAGATGTCGTCTTGGAAGTATTGTACTCCTTCTATGTCCTTGAATAGTTTGTGCATCAGCTTTTGGAATACCGCCGCTGCTGATGCCAGGCCGAACGGCATCCTGCGGAATTGGTAGCATCCAAATGGTGTAATGAAGGACGTAAGTTTCCGGCTCGTGCTGTGCAGTGCTATTTGATGATATGCTGAGGCAAGATCTACGGTGGAAAACCATTTTATACCTTTCGTCTTTGCCAGCATTTAGTCTATTCTGAGTAATGGGAATTTTTCCACTACTATGCATTTGTTCAATTCGCGCAGGTCCACGCACAGCCGAACTTTGCCGTTGGGTTTCCTCGCTACCACCAATGGGGCCAACCATTCCGAACTGTTAATTGGTTCGATGATCCCTTCTTCTTCCAATCTTTGTAGCTCATGTTGCACTGCTTCCCTGACTGCTAGCGGTATGTTCCTCACCTTGTGGGATACTGGTTTGGCGTTTTCCTTGAGTTCAATTCTATGTGTGAATTTCGTTAGTTTACCCACTCTGCCTCCAAATACTGTGGGGAATTCGCTTTTCATCTTTTCGAAGTTCGATTGGTTGTCTGCGCTGGTCATCAGGACTTGCGTGTCCCCCCCTGGGTTCAATTGTATGCCCAACTCGCCCTGGTCCATCCATCCCAGGACAGAAGGTCCTTTTTCCGCCACATATAATTTGCACTCCGCGCTGCGACCCTTGAACTCAAATCTCAGGACTCGATATCCCACCATCGGGATGGGTTCCCCTGTTAATGTGACCGGACGTATGTCTGGGGGTTCGAGGTGTGACCCCAGGCTGGGTTTGAAGTTCTCGCTCCACACTGTCCTTTGTATGATGGTATATGGAGAGCCGGAGTCCGCCACCATCTTGATCTGAACACCTCCCATGACCATGTCGCATTGTGGTTTCTTGGAGCGACTACCTTCAATGCCTAGAACTTGTCCTTCGATGCACAACACATTATCTTCCTCTTCTTCTCCTTCTTCGCCTCCCTCGTCATGTGCTACGTACTTGACTGTTGACCGCTTCACCTTGCGGCGACACACTTTTTCATAGTGTCCGACAATTCCGCAGTACATACACTTGGCTCGGAAGGCTGGACATCGCTTGTCATATGCCGCGTGGGATGGACTGCCGCACCTGTAGCACGTGGTGGTGCCCTCCTTGTTCGATTTCTGTGCCTGTGTGGATCGTGGAGTCCATCTGCTCTGGGCTCTCCCTTCCGCCGCCATCCTTTTTCCTTTATCCGGCGGTTCTGATTCCGTGACTCTATTGACCATGGTCCGCTCTGTACTTTCTTTTTTCGCTGCCTCTGCACATCTCTTCGATAGCTCCGCCTTTTCCACCATGGCAATGACGTCCTTCAGTGTGGCGTCCCCGTTAACCCACAATTTGTCTTGGATCGCTGTGTTCTTCGTGTGCATGACGATCTGGTCTTTGATAAAATCGTCGTGCAAGGCGCCAAATTTGCATGTGATTGCTAACTTCTTCAACGCTGCCACGTAGTCATCTATGGACTCTTCTCCCGCTTGTTTCCTCTGTTGGAAGTTGTATCTGTCAATGGACGTGCACACTGCTGGTCTGTAATGGTTGTTTAGGTCCTCAATCGCGTGTTGGAATACATCGTCGTCTGCGACCTGCCGTTGCGTGGGGACCAGGTTCTGAAAGACTCCGATTCCTTCTGGGCCCAAGTTGTGGAGTAATATCCTTTTCTTCCTTTTGCTGGGGAATGCCTCTCCACTTTCGTCTTCTATGGCCTCCAGGTAGTTCATGAAGTACTCCCTCCAATCTTCCCATTTCATCAGTGGTTCGCCTGGTTTCGGTAGGAAGGGTATAGGCGTCGTGAGTGAAGACGCCTGCGCGCACATTGCGGCGTTTCTGTCCGGTCCCCTACGTTTCCTCTTGGACTGCCCGGTGTGCCCGTGCTTCTGGGAGGTGTGTGGTCTTGATGGGGCCCTGAGGCTCCCCCGTCGCTGTGCTGCACCGCCTCCGCCAGGGCCCTGGATGTCTGATAGGATCCGAAGGGGTGGCTTCCTGCACCCTTGTAGTTTTTTTTTCTACCCTCCTATGTGTGTCCGTGCGCTCTCACTAGATTGCCACTACCTGTTCCGTAGGTGCTGACTCGCGGTGGTGCCGTCCTCTGCCACGCTCTCCTGCTATGCCATGCCCCTGCGTCCGTGGTCTTCGTAATCTGGTCTTTTTTAGTACTTTGGTGGGTCCTTGTATCCTCGTTACTGTAACTGCTGTGGATCGTTTTTTTTTTTTTTTTCTTTCTCCCAGTCTCGTCGCCACTGTAAAGCTCTGCTTTCTACCTTCACAATGATACCCCACACTATGGTTGGTTTGGCTTAATTTATTCACTTAATCAATACTGCAGAAGAGCGCCGGGAAACACGTCCGTGCCGCTCCGATCTCGGGCGCTAATCTCGCCCCAAAATGGCGGCCGCGCTCTACGTCATCGCGCCTACGCGCGACCACTAGAGCGCGACACTACACTAACATAAGTTTAACTTGTGAAGCTAAACATTCCTTCATAGCTTACTTTGAATCTTTACTTAGCAAAGGTTCGTTCTTATCTCGGAGAGAAAAGGGCAGGGCGGCACGCGGAGAGAACATAATATTTATTAAACAATACGTTTGAGATAGTCTGAGCAAGCTGAAGCAAAACATCGTATTAACAGAAGCACACATCAGGCGATTTCCTGGAGTACACAGTTTAGCAATTTATTTAGAGAGAGACTGTAAAAGAGTGAAGAGTATCTTTTTTAAATTAGGGACGTGTTAGTAGAGTATGTCTGGAGGAGCGGGCAAAGGGCAGGGGAAGCAGGGAGACTCCTCATTAAAAGTCTGTGAAAAGAAAAGGGAGATGGCAGCGGTGGGATTTGAACCCACACCTCCGGAGAGACTGGTGCCTTAATCCAGCGCCTTAGACCGCTCGGCCACGCTACCACGTTAAATACTCCAATTTTTTAAAATCTCAAAGCAGTTCAAATCTCAGTTTTACGAAACAGAGTTTGGAAAGTCGAGACAAGAAACCATCATAAAGGACAGGTTTACAAGTTCGTGAGGGCGGGATGGAAATAAAGCTGAATCTCTGGAGGGCAGAAGGGCGCGCGAGTACGAGTAATGAAGGTTCTCTCTCTCACCTCTCCAGACTCCCGGCAGCCTGAGTCTACAGCAATCACTAAAACACACGACTATCTGAGAAATGACTTTTCAAAGCAACGTAGAAACATCTGCTCTAAATATGGCAACGTGACTCGATCATTTTCTAATGAAACAATTGTTCGTACTGAAAGGGTGTAGTCTAACAAAAGAGTAGTTCCTTCAAAAAGATAACAGAAGTAGGGTGACCAACCGTCCGTAAATTTCACGGACAGTCCGTAATTTCGGCCGTCTGTCCGTTGTCCGTGAAGGATTCTTTAACGGACGCCATTTGTCCGTAATTTTAACTTCTGTTGGGTGACAGCTAATCATTTGGAGCCTTTGAATCACCAAAAGTTGCTTAGGAGAACAAACAAAGCTATCTAGGATTGGCTTGAAAGCCATCAGCCAATCCTAGAGCTCGCTGGTCCACTGCAGGACTGTTCTTATTGGACCTGATGCTTCAGGGCCAATCAGAACAGCTTTAGAGTACCCAGCCACTGTACTTCTGAAGCGTGATGTGCAGAGCACGTTTCGAGCCTTTCGTTTCGGCACATAAATACAATTAGTGTTCCTTACGAGTTGACTCATATGAAATTGTAACATATAATGTTATGTATATTTGTATAGCGCACGCCCCTCTGGGGCAGCGTCCATCTTCTTGACAAGAAAAGGAAAACTGTATTTTCCTCACAAGCAGACGGAAGGTACTAACATTTAGTAATCGGTAAGTAAGAAGCATATTTCTGATTCCTCTCATGTTTAGTAGCAAAGAGGAAATTCAACAAAGGCCAGAGAACTTGCGACAGCACCCAAATAATTCCGCATTCCAACTAAACCTGTGAAGTCCTAAAAAGCCTACTGGAAGCTTCTGCGGGAGGAAAGACGGCTGTCAGAACAGGCTACCTTAGCAAAGTCTTTATATCTCAGCAGGAATGCAAACTCAATGGATGTTTGGAAACTGGTGAATGACCTAAATAATGTAAACAATTCAAACATTACCGAATCAAGATGGGCACACTACTTAGGTGTGCATTTCAGCCAAACAGGAGGACACTGCCAGTCCTATAACTCTGGGGCAGGAGTAGCTCCGAGACTGCGCACCAAAATACAACTAGTCCTTAATAAGATAGCAAGAGAAAAACGAGATCAGGTGCAACTAAGAACGGTTAATAAAGGGCACACCCGCAATATACCTGAAGCAAAAATACTTCAAAAGATCTCCTGGCATATAGAGCATCACTTGTCAGCTTCTGAGGTGTAACTGTGTAAAGAGTGGCACAGTGTGAACGACCCTTTCACTCCTGCTGAACCACCACAGGACGCAGAAGAAAATGCAAATCCTGAGGTTGGGCTAGTGAGTGTAACCTCAACAACCAATATGAGGCGATCCAATGGGGATGAAACTCTAATTTTCACTCAATGGCAAATACACAAGGTGACACTGGAGAGTCGATGCAATGGAGCTCCAAGGCCAAATGACATCCACCAGGCACTGTAGCATAACACATGTATTTGGAAAGTGCACGTTCACCCAAGGGTATCTTTGCACTGAATAACAGATTTTTTTTGTTACCCAACTCAGTGGCATTTATTTTATCTATTTCAGAAGGATGAATGGACCCTCCAGGATTAGAACCTGTGACCATGAGGTCAAACACAAGCCCCTGCAGTGGACGTATTAGTCCACTAAGCCACCAGAACAGGCCTATATAAAATTAATCTCACCTTAACCCTAATTTCTGAGCTAATAAAATGATGAGGGTTTTAAACCGTGTCCTGCAATCTTGAAAGGGTTCTATAAATAGCCCGATTTTTGAAAGGAGAGGACCAGCAACATCCCAAAAATGACCGGCTCATCACCCTCCTAAAGAATGGCTTTCCACAAGGTACAGACACATCCACAAATATCTTGGCACTCGATTATAATCGACAAGATGACAACAAGTAACCAACAGACTTATCTGTGCTTTGTGGATTTCAAGTACACATTCGACTGTGTGCAACGCAACCTTCTTTGGAATGTTATTTTGGGGCATACGCCTCCATGCCTTTTAAAAGCAATACAGATGCTCTACACTGACACCTGGATAAGAATTTAAATTAGTGATGGCATTTCTCTATCAAAGAAAATATATACCAATCAGGGCCGAAATCAAGGGTTGTGCTGGCACCGTACTTGGGGGCCTATTACGATGGCGGGCGGATCACCCCGCCGGGCCGGCGGTAGCCACCGCTGGCCCGGCGGGGGCAATCCGCCTGCCATCCATGCTTCAGTGACCCCCCGCCATATTAGGATGGCTGGGGGGGTCCGCGGCGGACGGAAAGACCGTCCGCCGCTTTTCCGCCGGTCGACTTGTCGACCGGGCGGAAAGGGCCATAATATGGTGGCGGTGTCTGCAAGACACCGCCAACCATATCATGATGTAGGCGTGATCAGCCTTTCCATGGCGGCAACGCCCGCCATGAAAAGGCATACAGTGCATCTCTCCCTACTTCTCAAACCAGTAAATACTAAGGGGCTTATTTACAAGCCCTTTGCGCCGTGGGTGCGTCACTTTTTCTCATTTTTAAAGTGGCGTACCGGCTGCGTAATGGGCTTGTAAATAAGCCCCAGATTATTCTCTCTGCCTCTCTCCCCCTCTCTAGACATCCGCTCTCTCAAACCCGCAACTCACGGGGGCTTGATTTATCTGAAAATGAGTAATAAACGTAATGTTGTTCCAAACAGGCGGTCCCCAAATAGGTCTTGCCAAGGGCCCTAAAAATTCTTTCAGATAACTCCCAACCAGGGCTGGCTTTAGCACTGGTGGCGCCCAGTGTGACAGTCTGTTGGCACCTCCCAATGACCTCCTTCTCCACGGTTTTCCTCACTGCCATCCTCCAAGGGTGCCCCTTATCTTTCCATAGCCCCTCTCACTTGTTTAATTTCTTTTACAGCGGCACTCCTACCAATGTTGGAAGTCAGCTCACTTTACATTTCACACACATTATACAGAGACAATGAATCATGCCTGAAAAGTTAAGGACATGACTACAGCGCCCGGGAAGAGACTACAGGGACCAGCATGCACTGCTAAGAGCCAACAAAAGCGAATCATGCCAATTACAAGAAGTGAGTGTGAAAAGAGCATTCTAGTCCAGCACTGCAGGTACCAATTAGCTGCATTCTATGCGTGCTGCTTTACATCTCACAATGGCACTCAGATATGAGATGCTAGTAACAAAGTCTATCCGAGCAGATCATCCCGACCACTTCTCTCACCAAACATGCCTTCTCAGGACCATGAACTGTAAACTAAATATCAGACTGGACCACCCAGTGCAGTAACCATATAAATAGATCACGATCATATGAAATACCACAAAAAGACCTGCACAGTTGCTCAAAGCTGCGCGCAAAACTGTGAAGTGCACAATTATCTCAACCTAATATAAACTTATTTTGACTTGTACTTATGTTGGTTGTCTATTTACTTATATACTATTGCGCGACCTCCTCTGATGTGTCTGTAAAACTTACCTTTTGTCCCAAAGTTTTGTCCTGAATTTTGACCTCCTGTCCTGAATTTTTGTCCTGAATTTTAACCCCTTGTCCTGAATTTTTACACTCACTGTCCTGAATTTGCACCCATGCCAGTTGGTCACCCTAAACAGAAGAGCTGCACGTATTGATGACATCAGCCCTATTGACCAACCGAACCTGACGTCATGTCTTGTGTGGGATCTTCACAATGTGCTGTTCATGTCTTTATCCAACAGTTCTTTACATTCTCCGGTCTTTGAGCTCACACTGAAAATGTAGTGACTCTGAAAGTCCCAAAATGCTATATGGAACTGGTTAAAACCCCAGCATTATTGGGTGGTGCCTCAGATGACACATGGTCCACATGGAAGCTCTAAATGATTTTCACATTGCAGGCGAGACACAGACAGGAACGAGGATAGAACGCCATTCTGAAGAAACTAAGCAGAACAGGTAGATGTGAAACCAAACATGTAAAATACATGAGTTTTATTCTGTTTGACCTGGTTCTCACTCGTCCTGCACGCCAAGTTATCTCCATTCTGAGAGCATGGTAGTCAGACCACACACTTGTTATTTTGATGTGGTATAACTTGATCGCTTCCTGATAATTATCAGTCCTAGTTTAATTTGTCAGTTCTTTTAGTGTAGTTGTATTTTCAGGGTCACTGGAGTAATTCAATTTTGCGGCCACGGCGTTGTTTGCATAATTAAAGATTTTCAGCATTTGCTGCATAACGTACCATCTGCCGTATAATCTACTGATCTTAACATAAATTTGTTATTAGCTCAAACAGTTCAAAGGGTATTAAAAATTCAGCAAAACATGCTGCCACGCAGTGGAATGCCCTTTGCTAAGGCTGATAGGTCAAATTTATGTTGCTTATTACTATATTAGGGTGTTAAACTGGTACTAATGAGGTGCAACCAATGCCCAGACCTTGTTAACGAGTGTAAAAATAAAATATTAATTAAGAAATACTATAAAAAATGTGTCACATTACCCCGCATAATTTGCCTTTTCTTGCCACATAATTTACTGAACCTTGCCTAATAATTTGGCCCTCCCATGCTGCATAGTTCCAGTGGCCCTGAGTACTTCATATCACTGTTGAGGTGCAGTAGCGATCCCTGGTAGGAGTGCCGGCGAGGCGGTGACGAATTTCGTTGCGCGCACTGCATCGCATTTGGCGATGCCGCGCTCACAATGAAATTTGTTTTATTTATTTAAATGTTTACTTACCTGTATTAGGCCGTAATCCGTGGTTTACTACCCGTCACCATGCCCCTCCCCCGCCCCACATCACCGCCCGGCCGGCACTCCTACCACGGACCGCTACTGTTGAGGTGTCTTGTGCTATGTGTAAAGATAGCACAGGTATCACTCTATTGGACCCGCTTGGTTGTGAATGTGTTCAATCATAGAGTGACCGATATGGGAGATGTTTCTGTGTTGTGCGTGCTGATCAGACTTCTGCTTTTATTGTTTTATTTGTCACTGCACCTCAGTTTATAGTGGTGTAAACATATGCAAGAGTTATGGTGCTTAAGCCTATAAGGAGCAGAATATATTACTAATAAGTATTCTTCATTACTCTGTATCAGGTGTTCCTTGTCCCAATCATAACACTTGAGGCATTGCGTCCCTGTCAGTGCTCTTGCAAGACCACCCTTTAACGTAGTCCTTTTTTAGGTCTCTTCTAGGCAGCGCTTGCTCTGTCTCTTCGAGACATGCTGTATCTAGGATATGGGATTGAAAAATGCCCATCTTTTTCATTGGTTCCTGTTGCTGTCCTTTAGAAATGCTGGCTTTTCATTGGTGAATACACATAGTGTTCCCTCCTTTTGGAATTTTGTATCCTCCCACGAGGACTGGCCCTCTTACATGTGTTCCTACTTATCAGGTTATTTATACTTTGAAAGAACTCTTTTTTTGGTTGGCCTGCGTCTTTGCTATCTAAGTGTTCTGTTTGCTTGTGCAAAGAAACTTCCCTCGCTTCATTTGCTTGCCGTCAATTAGTCTCCCTGTGACTCCCCCTAACCCCACCCACAAGACTGCTCGCAGGCCCCCACCACCCCTCTGAGGCCACTGCTGTTTTGCTCCTTTTTTTGTTTGGTTAATTTAGGTATAATTTGCAGTGCAGTGCCCTTGTTTAATTTCCTGTCTACCCTACACCGCTTTACGACACTGCTTCCCCTCCCCGCTGCATTGAACTCTTATGTTATTTCACATCTGTCGCTTTTATTTATATAGCGCACCTATCCCGGCACTCCGGAAAAATTAAATGGTTAGGCTGACACCAGACTTGAACATGCATCCCCAGCTCCTCAATTGTCAGCTGTCCTTTAGAAATGCTGGCTTTTCATTACTGAATACACATAGTGTTCCCTCGTTTTGGAATTTTGTATCCTCCCACGAGGACTGGCCCTCTTACATGTGTTCCTACTGTTCAGGTTATTTATACTTTGAAAGAACTCTTTTTTTGGTTGGCCTTTGGTTGGTTGGCCTTCTAGAAACAGGATCGGACCCGTCTCCATTCTCACACGCAATGGAAGGAAAATCAACCCCCTGCGTGGGACTGCAAAGGCGGAATACACGTAAAAGCAGACCATCAAACTCAGGAAGCAATAAACTACATGCATTCAGCAAAGAACAAACAGCTGCAGGGGTAACGCGAATATTCATTACAACTGCTTCCACACACAGATAGAGAGGAGACGAGCTGGCCAGAGCGTCGCAGCGATGCAAACTTCCTAGACTACAACAAGCCCGCGAGTGGTGCGCGCGCGCGCTTGGGGAGAGCAGTCTTCACTTTTCAAGCACTGCACTCGTGCTTGTGGCGCGCCGCTGCTCGCTCCCGCAAGGTGGATGCCACCACAAACACGAGTGCAGTGCTTGAAAATGAGCAGAGCGATGGCTAAAGGCCCTCCTATGCAACGCATGCGCGCTGCGTAGGCGAGACCTAAAAACATTTGGCTTAGAGGGGTTCAGAGCAAAAAAAAATGTAAGACCTCTGATCTCAGGCAGAGCTGAATTTGGTTCTTGCACAATAACACATAAAAGGTGTTCTTTATACATCGTTTGTAATCCTATGTGGAGCACTTTACATTAGTAAACCCTAACTGTGTACCACACTTTTGTGATGTGAAAGAAAGATTATGTGCACAACATGAGCAACAGGTAGTCGTGGCCGAGCGGTTAAGGCGATGGACTTGAAATCCATTGTAAAAGAGTGAAGAGTATCTTTTTAAAATTAGGGACGTGTTGGTAGACTATGTCTGGAGGAGCGGGCAAAGGGCAGGGGAAGCAGGGAGACTCTTCAGTAAAAGTCTGTGAAAAGAATAGGGAGATGGCAGCGGTGGGATTCGAACCCACGCCTCCAGAGAGACTGGAGCCTTAATCCAGCACCTTAGACCGCTCGGCCACTCTACCACATTAAATGCTCCAATTTTTAAAAATCTCAGAGCAGTTCAAATCTCAGTTCTACGAAACAGAGTTTGGAAAGTCGAGACAAGAAACCATCATAAATCACAGGTTTACAAGTTCGTGAGGGCGGGATGGAAATAAAGCTGAACCGCTGGAGGGCAGAAGGGCGGGCGAGTACGAGTAATGAAGGTTCTCTCTCTCACCCACTCACCGCACGTCCTCTCCAGACTCCCGGCAGCCTGAGTCTACAGCAATCACTAAAAGACACGACTATCTGAGAAATGACTTTTCAAAGCAACGTAGAAACATCTGCTCTAAATATGGCAACGTGACTCGATCATTTTCTAATGAAACAATTGTTCGTACTGAAAGGGTGTAGTCTAACAAAAGAGTAGTTCATTCAAAAATATAACAGAAGAGCTGCACGTATTGATGACATCAGCCCTATTGACCAACCCAACCTGACGTCATGTCTTGTGTGGGATCTTCACAATGGGCTGTTCATGTCTTTATCCAACAGTTCTTTACATTCTCCGGTCTTTGAGCTCACACTGAAAATGAAGAAGTGACTCTGAAAGTCCCAAAATGCTATATGGAACTGGTTAAAACCCCAGCATTATTAGGTGGTGCCTCAGATGACACATGGTCCACATGGAAGCTCTAAATGATTTTCACATTGCAGGCGAGACACAGACAGGAACGAGGATAGAACGCCATTCTGAAGAAACTAAGCAGAACAGGTAGATGTGAAACCAAACATGTAAAATGCATGAGTTTTATTCTATTTGACCTGGTTCTCACTCGTCCTGCACGCCAATTTATCTCCATTCTGAGAGCATGGTAGTCAGACCACACACTTGTTATTTTGATGTGGTATAACTTGATCGCTTCCTGATAATTATCAGTCCTAGTTTAATTTGTCAGTTCTTTTAGTGTACTTGCATTTTCAGGGTCACTGGAGTAATGCAATTTTGCGGCCACGGCGTTGTTTGCATAATTAAAGATTTTCAGCATTTGCTGCATAACGTACCATCTGCCGTATAATCTACTGATCTTAACATAAATTTGTTATTAGCTCAAACAGTTCAAAGGGTATTAAAAATTCAGCAAAACATGCTGCCACGCAGTGGAATGCCCTTTGCTAAGGCTGATAGGTCAAATTTATGTTGCTTATTACTATATTAGGGTGTTAAACTGGTACTAATGAGGTGCAACCAATGCCCAGACCTTGTTAACGAGTGTAAAAATGAAATATTAATTAAGTAATACTAAAAAAATGTGTCGCATTACCCCGCATAATTTGCCTTTTCTTGCCACATAATTTACTGAACCTTGCCTAATAATTTGGCCCTCCCATGCTGCATAGTTCCAGTGGCCCTGACTACTTCATATCACTGTTGAGGTGCAGTAGCGGTCCCTGGTAGGAGTGCCGGCCAGGCGGTGACGTGGGGTGGGGGGTAGTAAACCACGTACTACGTCCTAATACAGGTAAGTAAACATTTAAATAAATAAAACGAATTTCGTTGTGAGTGCTGCATCGCCAAATGCGATGCAGTGCGCGCAACGAAATTCGTTTTATTTATTTAAATGTTTACTTACCTGTATTCGGCCGTAATCCGTGGTTTACTACCCCCCGCCCCACGTCACCGCCCGGCCGGCACTCCTACCACGGACCGCTACTGTTGAGGTGTCTTGTGCTATGTGTTAAGATAGCACAGGTATCACTCTATTGGACCCGCTTGGTTGTGAATGTGTTCACTCATAGAGTGACCGATGTGGGAGATGTTTCTGTGTTGTGCATGCTGATCAGACTTCGGCTTTTATTGTTTTATTTGTCACTGCACCTCAGTTTATAGTGGTGTCAACATATGCAAGAGTTATGGTGCTTAAGCCTATAAGGAGCTGAATACATTACTCTTAAGTATTCTTCATTTCTGTGTATCAGGTGTTCCTTGTCCCAATCATAACACTTGAGGCATTGCGTCCCTGTCAGTGCTCTTGCAAGACCACCCTTTAACGTAGTCCTTTTTTAGGTCTCTTCTAGGCAGCGCTTGCTCTGTCTCTTTGAGACATGCTGTATCTAGGATATGGGATTGAAAAATGCCCATCTTTTTCATTGGTTCCTGTTGCTGTCCTTTAGAAATGCTGGCTTTTCATTGGTGAATACACATAGTGTTCCCTCCTTTTGGAATTTTGTATCCTCCCACGAGGACTGGCCCTCTTACATGTGTTCCTACTGTTCAGGTTATTTATACTTTGAAAGAACTCTTTTTTTGGTTGGCCTGTGTTAGACCTGGCACCATTGGCGTGGGTCTCCCTTCCATTTTTCGCTGTTGTCTCCTCTGTTTTACTGGTGTTAGTTGCTCTGGGCGCTGTGCCACTGCCATTCAGTGTCACAGCGCGAATGCGCCCTGTGTAAATATGTCTATGTGAATTGGTATACCCCTGATTGGCTTATTTGGTTTACCTGTTAGTCCCTAGTAGTGTGGCCTATGTGTGCCCAGGGCTGGTAAACCAAATGCTGCTGGTGGGCCTGCAGCACTGATGTGTGCCACCCACAGAAGCAGCTTGTAAAGTGTGTCTCAGACCTGCCACTGCAGTGTCTGTGTGCAGTCCAGAACTGCCATCTTGGCTGTGAAGTGCACTCACTTCCCAGCCCCTGAACCTTCCCTTGGCATCCTGTAAGTCACCCCTATGGTAGGGTGCCTTGTATGTGTAAGGCAGGACATGCCTTGGTGTGTGTAGCATGTCCTGGTAGTGAATTATGCCCCATTTCGTTTTTCACTACTGTAAGGCTACCTGTTCCTCATAGGCTAGAATGGGCAGTTTGACTATTACATTCTATAGTCCTAACTGACCCCAGGAACATGGTAGAAAAACGAATTTAGTATGCCTGAGCTCAGAATATTAAAATACATCTTTTAGTGAAGTTTATTTTTATATTCTGTGTTTGAAAATACCACTTTTAGAAAGTAGGTATTTTCTTGCCTAAGCCTTCCAGTGTGCTCTGCCGTTATGTGTATTGGCTGTCTGGGTTTAGAGGGACAGGACAGGCTGAGTCAGACCTGGGTTGAATAGAGAGATCTGCATTTAGAGTGTGGGGAGGGGTGGCTCCTTGACCTGAATAGGGCTGTGCCTGGCAAGGTGAATGCTGGCTCCACCTCCCACTGTGTGTCTGCTAGCAGACCCCCTCTTTCTGAAAGGAAGGATGCAGCCTGGTAAACAAAGTGCTCCAGGCCTGAGCAGAACTGGTTCTGGCTAGGTTCAGTGACTGGTAGCTTCAAGGATCAAAGGCTTTTGGGGTATAAATATCTGTGCTCAAGCCCCTACATTTTGTATTGCTTTTGGATCTGGAGAGGAAACTCTGTCCGTGCCACTGGAGGAATCTGCAGGAAGTGACTGTCCCTGTGCTGTGTGTTGTTTCTTGCACTGGCCTGCAGCAGTGACCACTGGACCTTGAAGAAGAGGAAAAGGAACTCTTGAGAGAACTTTTATTTTTGTACAGCAATCACCCAAGGGCTAGGAAAAGAGCTAGCCTCCTGCTGGAGTCTCAGGCACATCAGACTCCACCACCAACCTCCTGCTTCCTCCCTGCGAGGACTGCTATCTGCTGAGGAGGCTCCTGTGAGTTCCAGGGCCTCTAGTCTGCATCAGAGAAAAGAGGGTAAGAAATCGACGCTAACGCATCTTTGCGGGCCGCTGCAGTCGAGAGCGCTGGGAAAATCATCGCGCTACTGCCGCCGAGGGCCCGCAACCCGAAACCATCGCTGACGCCCCTTTGCGAGCCGCTGCAGCCGAGACGCGCTGGAAAGATCATCGCGCTGCTGTCGCCGCGCACTCGCAACCCTGAAAGAAATCATCGCTTCGAGACATCGCAGTGCGGACGCCGTGCGTTCGCCACTTTGATCGCATCGCACCGAATTTCGTCGCTCCCTCGCGGAGCGTCTTGTCTTCGCATCGCAACACGATCGCACAGCGCAACAGGATCACCGCATCGACTTCTCCCACGCGGCAAGAAAGTCATCGCATCGGCGGTCCAGCGTGCAGAAGTTTGTCGCATCGTCTCCGCACGCATCCCGCAGATCGGCGCATCATCCTCCCTTGCGGCAAGGATTTCAACGCATCGCCGGCCTCGCGTGCCGAGAATCATCGCTACAGCTTATTTGCGACACTTTGTTGGTTTTGCTACTAAACCCAGGTACTTTGTGAAAGAAAGGGTCGCAGAGACCACTGCTTTGAACTTGAACCTTATTTTTGCAACCTTTGAACTATTTTTGACAGCCCTTCAACAGCTATCCTATTTTTGACAGTATTGTGGCTTTTACAGTTATTGGTCTTGTGATAAATCTGCCTTTATATAAAGATACTTATTTTTTATAATAACTACTTGTGTGGTGTCCCTTTGTAGTGTTCCTCACTGTGTTACTGTGTATGATCATAAATGCTTCACACCCTGCCTCTGAGATAAGCCTACCTGCTCGTGCTACGTTACCACAGGGTTGAGCAGGGGTATTAAAGAGGGTAGCCCTCTCACTCTGACTTAGGAAGAAGGGTCCCTACTTGGACAGTGGCCAGCCATTGCCAACTAGAGACCCCCATTTCTAACATTGGTGGTCAGCGGTGAGGATCTGGACTTGCATTTATGATCGCATACAGTAATTATAGTGTACACTACTAGTGAGTGCAGACCATAACGTACCGCATACATTTTTTTTGAGAATTTTTTTGCTCCTATATTGTGATTGATATTGCCGGTGATTTTTCACCCGCGCACATTTTCTGAGAGTTTTTGGGATCCTATATTGTGATTGATATTGCCGGTGATTCTTCACCCGCGCCCATTTATTGAAAGTTTTTGATCCCCTATTGTGATTGATATTGCTGGTGATTTTTCACCCACGCACATTTCTGAGAGTTTTTGGGATCCTATATTGTGATTGATATTGCCGGTGATTTTTCACCCGCGCCCATTTATTGAAAGTTTTTTGATCCTATATTGTGATTGATATTGCCGGTGATTTTTCACCCGCTTACATTTTTGGAGAAGTTTTCTTCTGTCCTTTATTGATATTGCCAGTTATTTCTACAATGGGCAAGCCCAGATCCAATGCCTCAGAAGATCTCTCCTGGGAAGAAGAGAAAATAGAAACCTACAATGCCAAGCAGCTCAAATATTTTTGCAAGCAATTCACAGTCCCTATCACAGGTCTCACTAGAAGGGAGGAGTATTACAAGGCGCTGAAGGCCTGGCTAGAAGCCAGGGATGCCCCTAAGGATCTAGGAGAGCTTGTGGAGGGAGGAGAGCAGCAGGGCGATGTAGTAGACTTAGTAGGAGATCCAGCCCTTTCCAACCCGGGCTCTAGTGTGTCCGCTAAGGGTCTGTCCCCAGAAGAGCTGGAGGACAGGGAGAGAGATAGGCGGCATAATATGGAGATGGCTAAGCTTAAAATGGATGGTCACCGGGACCTAGAGAACAAGAAGTTAGAAATTGAGATTATGAGGATGAAGCTTGAGCATGAGAGAGTATTGAGGGAGTTGGAGATTAAAGCTAAGAGCATGGAAATCTCCCCTCTGGTGGCAGCGTACCTGTAGTGCACCCTGAGAGTAGGGTGTATATACCCAAGGAGGTTATTAAAGATTTCCACAAAAGTGAAGATATTGGGCAATGGTTTGCCGCTTATGAATTAGCCATGGTGTCCCACCGGGTCCCTGAGAAGGATTGGGGAGCGGGGTTGTGGGGACGCTTTGTGAGTGAGGGGAGGGATACCTTGTTGGACCTGCCCCCAGAAAGTAGGATGGTTTATGCCCACATGAAGGAAGCGTTGATGACCCGCTATGGTTTGACCCCTGAGATGTATAGACAGAGGTTTAGGGTCTGTAAGAAGCTAGAGGGTACCACGTGGGTTGAATATGTGTCCTTTTTTTGCAGAGCCATGGAACGCTGGGTAAAAGGTAGCAAAGTAGAAACTTTTGCACAGTTTTATGATTTGATTGCATGGGAGCATTTATCTAGTAATTGTTTTCCTGAGCTACGCCAGCACCTAATTGATTGCAAGCTGACTAACCCTAGAAAGCTTGCTGAGGAGGCGGACCGCTGGGTGAGCACCCGGGTCCGCAAGGGTCCAGTGGGAGACGTCGCCAAAGGTGGGCAGGGTCCCCAGCAGAGGAGTGGGGGGACAAGGGTCAACAGAGGGAGTTCCACCGAGGGCCCCAAAGTAATCCCCCAGGGAACCAAGCAGTGGTGTCCCAGCCCCCCAAGAAAGGAGGACCGGGCCCCCAACAGGTAGGCCTGTTCCCAGGGGGCCCCCACGTGTTACAACTGTGGTCAAGTGGGCCACAGATATTTTGATCCCCAGTGCCCCCAAAGGGGGGCCAGTGCACCCCCGTGCACCACCCCGCCAGATTGCTAGTGTAGCCCTGGGAGAGGAGGAGATGGGTGCCCAAGAGGGGTGGGATCCCGTAGAATTGACCCTTGTCTCATTAGGGGACTTTGAGATGGTCCCCAAGCCTGCACTGCCTGCTAACACTAAAAAATACAGGCAGTGGGTGACCATCAATGGCCATAGGGTGGAGGCTCTAAGAGACACAGGGGCCAGTGTAACTGCTGTCAGCTCCCGGTTGGTGTCCAAAGAGCAGGTTGTCCCCCATGCATTCTACCCAGTAGTGTCCGCAGACAACTCAGAGAGCCAATGTGAGGTGGCTCAGGTTCCCTTTGAGTGGGGGGGTCTCAGGAACTCTTCAGGTAGCTGTGAGGCCCGCCATGCCTGTAGACTGTCTGCTGGGCAATGATTTAGAGGACTCCCCGTGGGCTACGGTGGAGAGGAAGGCTCACTTAGAGATGTTGGGTCTGCCTGAGTGGGCGTGTGCTACCACTCGGTCCATGGCAGCCAAGGAGGGTGTTGAAAAGGATCTGGAGCCTGAGAGTAGGGCCCAGATCCCTGCCTTAGAGAGAAGGGGCAGGGGCGCGGGAAGCCGGCCCCCTTGGTTCCCACGGCCCAGGAAGGAGCAGACCCTGAGGGGGATGCCCTGGAGCCTACCGGGGAGCAGATCACCGAACTGGGGGACCTGCCTGAGCTGACCCATTGGCAGCAGGAAGGGGGACCCACCAGGGAGGAATTTTGTGAGCAGCAGAGAGTTTGCCCCTCTCTTGAGGGTATGCGGCGACAGGCTGCAGCCCAGGCAGAAGGTGACATGTCTGGTTCACATCTGATTTATTGGGAGAACAGTCTCCTGTATAGTGAGCCTAAGGTTGCTGAGCCAGGGTCAGCCCGTGTGCTGGTGGTACCCGAGTGCTTCAGAACCTTCCTACTGGGGTTGGCTCATGACATTCCATTGGCAGGACATCTGGGGCAGACCAAGACCTTTGAGAGGCTGGCCGCCCACTTTTATTGGCCCCAGATGCACAAGAGTTCAGACTCTCATTGCAGGACCTGTGAGACTTGCCAGGCAAGTGGGAAGAGTGGGGGAAGATCAAGGCCCCACTCCAGCCCTTTCCAGTTGTGAGTACCCCATTCGAGCGAGTGGGCATTGACATTGTGGGGCCTCTGGACCCCAAGACAGCCATGGGCAACAGGTTCATCCTGGTCTTGGTGGACCATGCCACCCGGTACCCTGAAGCCATCCCGCTCAGGACAGTGACGGCCCCGTGGTGGGACGTGCACTGATGGGGATTTTCTCCCGTGTGGGATTCCCCAGAGAGGTGGTGTCTGACAGGGGGACCAACTTCATCTCCCAGTACATGAAGTCTCTGTGGAAGGAGTGTGGGGTAACGTATAAGTTCACCACTCCTTACCACCCCCAAGGTAATGGTCTGGTTGAAAGGTTCAACCGGACCTTGAAGGGCATGATCATGGGCCTAGAAGAGCCCCTGAGGCGTAAGTGGGACGTCCTCTTGCCATGCCTGTTGTTTGCCTACCGTGAGGTGCCACAGAAGTCCTTAGGGTTCAGTCCCTTTGAACTCCTCTATGGCCACCCGGTTAGAGGACCTCTGAGTCTGGTCAAGGAAGGCTGGGAGCAATCTCCCAGGAAACCTCCCCAAGATGTATTTAGCTACATGTTGGCCTTCAGGAACCAGACTCGGCGTTTCAGAAAAATTGCTGAGGCAAATCTGGAAGCCAGCCAAGAAGAAATGAAACGTTGGCACGACCAGAATGCCACTCTGGTCGAATTTCAACCTGGTCAGAAGGTTTGGGTACTGGCCCCAGTGGAGCCTTGTGCGCTCCAAGATAAGTGGACCGGTCCCTTTGAGGTGGTGGAGCGCAAAAGTCCAGTTACCTACTTGGTGGACTTTCAGTCTCCCAGGAACCCCTTGCGGGTCCTGCATGTGAACCGCCTAAAGCCCCACTTTGAGAGGTCTGAAGTGGGCATGCTTCTTGCCACAGATGATGGGGTTGAGGAGGAGAGTGAGCCTCTCCCTGACCTCCTGTGTGCAGAAGAGAAGGATGGGTCAGTGGAGGGTGTGATCCTCTCCACCACACTGACCCCTGAGCAGCAGAGAGATTGTCACCACCTGTTGGGGCAATTTTCTGATTTGTTCTCCCTGGTACCTGGTGTCACTGATTGGTGCGTCCATGAGGTGGATACCGGGGACAGTTCTCCTGTCAAGCACAAGGCTTACAGGGTAACTGACAGGGTCAGGGCTTGCATTAAGGAGGAGGTCTCCAAAATGTTCGCCCTAGGGGTGGTTGAGTCCTCTAGCAGCCCCTGGTCCAGCCCCGTGGTCTTGGTACCAAAAGCTGCGACGCCTGGTGCCACTCCTGAACTTAGGTTCTGTGTGGACTACCGAGGTCTCAATTCGGTCACCAAGACCGACGCGCACCCCATCCCCAGAGCTGATGAGCTCATAGACCGGTTAGGGGCTGCCCGGTACCTCAGCACGTTTGATCTGACGTCTGGGTACTGGCAGATCGCCTTAACTGATGGGGCAAAGGAGAGGTCAGCATTCTCCACACCAGATGGGCACTACCAGTTCCGTGTGATGCCCTTTGGGATGAAGAATGCCCCTGCCACCTTCCAGAGATTGGTCAACCAGGTGTTGGTTGGGCTGGAGGCTTTCAGTGCCGCCTACCTGGATGACATTGCAGTGTTTAGTTCCTCCTGGGAGGACCACTTGCGCCACCTCTGGGAAGTGTTGATGGCGCTGCGCAGAGCAGGCCTCACAATCAAGGCCAGTAAGTGCCAGATTGGGCAGGGTTCTGTGGTGTACTTGGGACACCAGGTGGGGAGCGGCCAGGTGGCGCCCCTGCAGCCCAAGATTGAAACCATCCTGGCTTGGGAGCCCCCAAGGACCCAGACCCAGGTGAGGGCCTTCTTAGGACTCACGGGTTATTACAGGAGGTTTGTCAAGGGGTATGGCAACATTGTTGCACCCTTGACTGAGCTGACTTCCAAGAAGCGGCCAAAGATTGTGAACTGGACTGACACCTGTCAGAAAGCCTTTGATGCCCTCAAAACTGCTATGTGTACAGCACCCGTACTCCAGGCGCCCAATTTTGCTAAGGAATTTGTTGTCCAGACAGACGCTTCAGAGCATGGGGTGGGGGCCGTTCTGTCACAGATAAATGAGGAGGGACTAGACCAACCTGTAGCCTTCATCAGTAGGAGGTTACTTCCACGGGAACAGAGGTGGAGTGCAATTGAGCGTGAGGCATTTGCTGTGGTCTGGGCACTGAAGAAGCTGAGACCATACCTGTTTGGGACTCACTTCCGGGTTCAGACAGACCACAGGCCCCTCAGATGGCTGATGCAGATGAGGGGTGAGAATCCCAAGTTGTTGAGGTGGTCCATTTCCCTACAGGGTATGGACTTCACGGTGGAACACCGCCCTGGTACAGAACACGCCAATGCTGATGGTCTGTCCAGATTTTTCCGCCTTAGCGATGAGAACTTCCAAGGGGATGGGTAGTTCTCCCCACATTTCAGCTGGAGGGGACGTGTGTTAGACCTGGCACCATTGGCGTGGGTCTCCCTTCCATTTTTCGCTGTTGTCTCCTCTGTTTTACTGGTGTTAGATGCTCTGGGCGCTGTGCCACTGCCATTCAGTGTCACAGCGCGAATGCTCCCTGTGTAAATATGTCTATGTGAATTGGTATACCCCTGATTGGCTTATTTGGTTTACCTGTTAGTCCCTAGTAGTGTGGCCTATGTGTGCCCAGGGCTGGTAAACCAAATGCTGCTGGTGGGCCTGCAGCACTGATGTGTGCCACCCACAGAAGCAGCTTGTAAAGTGTGTCTCAGACCTGCCACTGCAGTGTCTGTGTGCAGTCCAGAACTGCCATCTTGGCTGTGAAGTGCACTCACTTCCCAGCCCCTGAACCTTCCCTTGGCATCCTGTAAGTCACCCCTATGGTAGGGTGCCTTGTATGTGTAAGGCAGGACATGCCTTGGTGTGTGTAGCATGTCCTGGTAGTGAATTATGCCCCATTTCGTTTTTCACTACTGTAAGGCTACCTGTTCCTCATAGGCTAGAATGGGCAGTTTGACTATTACATTCTATAGTCCTAACTGACCCCAGGAACATGGTAGAAAAACGAATTTAGTATGCCTGAGCTCAGAATATTAAAATACATCTTTTAGTGAAGTTTATTTTTATATTCTGTGTTTGAAAATACCACTTTTAGAAAGTAGGTATTTTCTTGCCTAAGCCTTCCAGTGTGCTCTGCCGTTATGTGTATTGGCTGTCTGGGTTTAGAGGGACAGGACAGGCTGAGTCAGACCTGGGTTGAATAGAGAGATCTGCATTTAGAGTGTGGGGAGGGGTGGCTCCTTGACCTGAATAGGGCTGTGCCTGGCAAGGTGAATGCTGGCTCCACCTCCCACTGTGTGTCTGCTAGCAGACCCCCTCTTTCTGAAAGGAAGGATGCAGCCTGGTAAACAAAGTGCTCCAGGCCTGAGCAGAACTGGTTCTGGCTAGGTTCAGTGACTGGTAGCTTCAAGGATCAAAGGCTTTTGGGGTATAAATATCTGTGCTCAAGCCCCTACATTTTGTATTGCTTTTGGATCTGGAGAGGAAACTCTGTCCGTGCCACTGGAGGAATCTGCAGGAAGTGACTGTCCCTGTGCTGTGTGTTGTTTCTTGCACTGGCCTGCAGCAGTGACCACTGGACCTTGAAGAAGAGGAAAAGGAACTCTTGAGAGAACTTTTATTTTTGTACAGCAATCACCCAAGGGCTAGGAAAAGAGCTAGCCTCCTGCTGGAGTCTCAGGCACATCAGACTCCACCACCAACCTCCTGCTTCCTCCCTGCGAGGACTGCTATCTGCTGAGGAGGCTCCTGTGAGTTCCAGGGCCTCTAGTCTGCATCAGAGAAAAGAGGGTAAGAAATCGACGCTAACGCATCTTTGCGGGCCGCTGCAGTCGAGAGCGCTGGGAAAATCATCGCGCTACTGCCGCCGAGGGCCCGCAACCCGAAACCATCGCTGACGCCCCTTTGCGAGCCGCTGCAGCCGAGACGCGCTGGAAAGATCATCGCGCTGCTGTCGCCGCGCACTCGCAACCCTGAAAGAAATCATCGCTTCGAGACATCGCAGTGCGGACGCCGTGCGTTCGCCACTTTGATCGCATCGCACCGAATTTCGTCGCTCCCTCGCGGAGCGTCTTGTCTTCGCATCGCAACACGATCGCACAGCGCAACAGGATCACCGCATCGACTTCTCCCACGCGGCAAGAAAGTCATCGCATCGGCGGTCCAGCGTGCAGAAGTTTGTCGCATCGTCTCCGCACGCATCCCGCAGATCGGCGCATCATCCTCCCTTGCGGCAAGGATTTCAACGCATCGCCGGCCTCGCGTGCCGAGAATCATCGCTACAGCTTATTTGCGACACTTTGTTGGTTTTGCTACTAAACCCAGGTACTTTGTGAAAGAAAGGGTCGCAGAGACCACTGCTTTGAACTTGAACCTTATTTTTGCAACCTTTGAACTATTTTTGACAGCCCTTCAACAGCTATCCTATTTTTGACAGTATTGTGGCTTTTACAGTTATTGGTCTTGTGATAAATCTGCCTTTATATAAAGATACTTATTTTTTATAATAACTACTTGTGTGGTGTCCCTTTGTAGTGTTCCTCACTGTGTTACTGTGTATGATCATAAATGCTTCACACCCTGCCTCTGAGATAAGCCTACCTGCTCGTGCTACGTTACCACAGGGTTGAGCAGGGGTATTAAAGAGGGTAGCCCTCTCACTCTGACTTAGGAAGAAGGGTCCCTACTTGGACAGTGGCCAGCCATTGCCAACTAGAGACCCCCATTTCTAACAGCCTGCGTCTTTGCTATCTAAGTGTTCTGTTTGCTTGTGCAAAGAAACTTCCCTCGCTTCATTTGCTTGCCGTCAATTAGTCTCCCTGTGACTCCCCCTAACCCCGCCCACAAGACTGCTCGCAGGCCCCCACCACCCCTCTGAGGCCACTGCTGTTTTGCTCCTTTTTTTGTTTGGTTAATTTAGGTATAATTTGCAGTGCAGTGCCCTTGTTTAATTTCCTGTCTACCCCACACCGCTACACGACACTGCTTCCCCTCCCCGCTGCATTGAATTCTTATGTTATTTCACATCTGTCGCTTTTATTTATATAGCGCACCTATCCCTGCACTCCGGAAAAATTAAATGGTTAGGTTGACACCAGACTTGAACATGCATCCCCAGCTCCTCAATTGTCAGCTGTCCTTTAGAAATGCTGGCTTTTCATTACTGAATACAAATAGTGTTCCCTCGTTTTGGAATTTTGTATCCTCCCACGAGGACTGGCCCTCTTACATGTGTTCCTACTGTTCAGGTTATTTATACTTTGAAAGAACTCTTTTTTTGGTTGGCCTTTGGTTGGTTGGCCTTCTAGAAACAGGATCGGACCCGTCTCCATTCTCACACGCAATGGAAGGAAATCCACCCCCTGCGTGGGACTGCAAAGGCGGAATACACGTAAAAGCAGACCATCAAACTCAGGAAGCAATAAACGACATGCATTCAGCAAAGAACAAACAGCTGCAGGGGTAACGCGAATATTCATTACAACTGCTTCCACACACAGATAGAGAGGAGACGAGCTGGCCAGAGCGTCGCAGCGATGCAAACTTCCTGGACTACAACAAGCCCGCGAGTGGTGCGCGCGCTTTGTGAGAGCAGTCTTCACTTTTCAAGCACTGCACTCGTGCTTGTGGCGCGCCGCAGCTCGCTCCCGCAAGGTGGATGCCGCCACAAACACGAGTGCAGTGCTTGAAAATGAGCAGAGCGACGGCTAAAGGCCCTCCTAATCAACGCATGCGCGCTGCGTAGGCGAGACCTAAAAACATTTGGCTTAGAGGGGTTCAGAGCAAAAACAAATTTAAGACCTCCGATCTCAGGCAGAGCTGAATTTGGTTCTTGCACAATAACACATAAAAGGTGTTCTTTATACATCGTTTGTAATCCTATGTGGAGCACTTTACATTAGTAAACCCTAACTGTGTACCACACTTTTGTGATGTGAAAGAAAAATTATGTGCACAATGTGAGCAACACGTAGTCGTGGCCCGAGCTGTTAAGGCGATGGACTTGAAATGCATTGGGGTTTACTGCGCAGGTTCGAATCCTGCCGACTACGCATCTATTTAGCATCAGTTTTGAAATAACTCTGAAAAACAATTTTACTAACATAAGTTTAACTTGTGAAGCTAAACATTCTTTCATAGCTTACTTTGAATCTTTACTTAGCAAAGGTTCGTTCTTATCTCGGAGAGAAAAGGGCAGCGCGGCACGCGGAGAGAACATAATATTTATTAAACAATACGTTTGAGACAGTCTGAGCAAGCTGAAGCAAAACATCGTATTAACAGAAGCACACATCAGGCGATTTCCTGGAGAACACAGTTTAGCAATTTATTTAGAGAGAGACTGTAAAAGAGTGAAGAGTATCTTTTTAAAATTAGGCACGTGTTGGTAGACTATGTCTGGAGGAGCGGGCAAAGGGCAGGGGAAGCAGGGAGACTCCTCAGTAAAAGTCTGTGAAAAGAAAAGGGGGATGGCAGCGGTGGGATTCGAACCCACGCCTCCGGAGAGACTGGAGCCTTAATCCAGCACCTTAGACCGCTCGGCCACGCTACCACATTAAATGCTCCAATTTTTAAAAATCTCAGAGCAGTTCAAATCTCAGTTCTACGAAACAGAGTTTGGAAAGTCGAGACAAGAAACCATCATAAACGACAGGTTTACAAGTTCGTGAGGGCGGGATAGAAATAAAGCTGAATCTCTGGAGGGCAGAAGGGCGGGCGAGTACGAGTAATGAAGGTTCTCTCTCTCACCCACTCACCGCACGTCCTCTCCAGACTCCCGGCAGCCTGAGTCTACAGCAATCACTAAAAGACACGACTATCTGAGAAATGACTTTTCAAAGCAACGTAGAAACATCTGCTCTAAATATGGCAACGTGACTCGATCATTTTCTAATGAAACAATTGTTCGTACTGAAAGGGTGTAGTCTAACAAAAGAGTAGTTCATTCAAAAATATAACAGAAGAGCTGCAGGTATTGATGACATCAGCCCTATTGACCAACCCAACCTGACGTCATGTCTTGTGTGGGATCTTCACAATGTGCTGTTCATGTCTTTATCCAACAGTTCTTTACATTCTCCGGTCTTTGAGCTCACACTGAAAATGTAGAAGTGACTCTGAAAGTCCCAAAATGCTATATGGAACTGGTTAAAACCCCAGCATTATTGGGTGGTGCCTCAGATGACACATGGTCCACATGGAAGCTCTAAATGATTTTCACATTGCAGGCGAGACACAGACAGGAACGAGGATAGAACGCCATTCTGAAGAAACTAAGCAGAACAGGTAGATGTGAAACCAAACATGTAAAATACATGAGTTTTATTCTATTTGACCTGGTTCTCACTCGTCCTGCACGCCAAGTTATCTCCCTTCTTAGTACCAGCATTGGCAACCTACCCCACCCCTCCAACGTAACATGCATGCTCATAAATAATCACACAACACATTTCTTGTTTGGGTAAAAATTGCTGCAGGTTTATTACATACACCGTTATGTAATATGGTGGGTTATCTTACAGGCGATCCAAGGGCAGGCAACCGTCTGGGCCGCCTGCCCGCCTGCCCGCCTGATGAGCCAAGCAGCACTGGGGCGAACCCCATCTGTGCTGCCACTTCTGGTGATCCTCTTCCCGGATCACGTGACACATGGTTCCTTATTACTCACGCCCCTTTCAGGGCGGAGCGTAGCATAGCAAACCCCCGGTTGTTCAGGCCCACAACCGCCCGAAGGACTAACGGGCGCCGACACGGTTTTCTAGGAACCTCCCATGAGGCTCCTAGGATTTGGCTCTGGCACCCACCATGGTGCCGCGCAGAGGTACCCTTCTGTACCCCTCTGCTTCCAGATCGCCCTGTAACTCCGCCTGCAACGAAAAAGACAGCATTACAACATTCTCTGCCTCCTGCCTGCCACGAACCATGCCGGGTAAGCGGTAGGGTGGGAGACGGCGTGTCCGGGCGCGCGAAAGAGGACGACAAGATGGTGGGGGGAGGCCTATATACCCCTCACCCTGTCCTCGTGCCCCAGACGTGATTCTCGCCTATCGCGCTGCGACCAGGCTTGGGGGACTCCTCCCTGAGTCCCTGCCCCGAAGGGGGTGTGGGGTGCCCAGCTGGCACTAGAGGGCTGACCTCTTTAGTGGCCCCCTGCGGGGGCCTCGGACAGCCGCATAGTACCAGCATTGGCAACCTACCCCACCCCTCCAACGTAACATGCATGCTCATAAATAATCACACAACACATTTCTTGTTTGGGTAAAAATTGCTGCAGGTTTATTACATACACCGTTATGTAATATGGTGGGTTATCTTACGGGCGATCCAAGGGCAGGCAACCGTCTGGGCCGCCTGCCCGCCTGATGAGCCAAGCAGCACTGGGGCGAACCCCATCTGTGCTGCCACTTCTGGTGATCCTCTTCCCGGATCACGTGACACATGGTTCCTTATTACTCACGCCCCTTTCAGGGCGGAGCGTAGCATAGCAAACCCCCGGTTGTTCAGGCCCACAACCGCCCGAAGGACTAACGGGGCGCCGACACGGTTTTCTAGGAACCTCCCATGAGGCTCCTAGGATTTGGCTCTGACACCCACCATGGTGCCGCGCAGAGGTACCCTTCTGTACCCCTCTGCTTCCAGATCGCCCTGTAACTCCGCCACAGCTCGGGAGGTGGCCACCGTCGCCGCCAGAGCCCCCACCAAAAGCTCCTTTCTTACCTGCAACCTCTCATTTCCAGGCCTCCTGCAAAGCTAGGGAAGAGATCCCTCCCACTGGTGATAGATGAACCCCATCTGTATCACAATAGCCCTTGCCGATAGCCTGGATCAGCTAGTGTCTAATGCAACACAAAGGCCCTTCTGCCCTGTGAATTTGTGCCAAAAACTATCCACCCTCCTGTGGGAAAGTTCCACTACTTCACATACATAACTCAGCCCCGTGCCAACTCTGGGCGGGGCAGATCAGATTCCCTGGCTCACATTGCCCCATGAATTTGCTGAGCTCACCTAGCTGCCGTCCTACTAGGACGGTGTGTCTAGCGCACCTGTGTCCCCACTTAAGGGACAGCTGCCCGCTTGTTGGGAGACCGCTCCCACACCCACCTGCCTACTTCTGGCTATTCGGGCGAGAAGGATTATACTTTAACCTTTGCACCGTCCATTTGCTTTCTAACTCATGACGCACAGGAATGTCCATAACTAGACGTGTGTGACGATGAGCCAGGGTGCCCTCCTGCCCTTGCTGTGCATCCCTTATTTCTTATGGGAATTTCGCCAGCTCAGCTCCCTTCGTGGTGAACCCCCCTGGGGATACCAGCTAGAGAATCCGTGTGATTAATGCAGTGCGCACTGGCTGCCATATGGTGCCTAACTTTAAGGATTGGCTAAGTCCTACTTTGCCCTTCATCCCAGAATATTCCCGAATAGGAGGGGGGGTTCACACTGCTCGCCTTGCTTTTTGTGCTTGGCACCTTGTTCCCCCTTTCTTGGGGACGCAGCACAATGTGTTAGCTGACAGCACCCCGCCCAGTGAGGCTAATATAGCTAACCGGGCAGGGCATTTGACCTTAACTGCAGGAAAAGTCGACAGGCTGGAACCCTCCCTGCGGGAGCCCCGGATAGGGGGCAGGGGTGTTCACACTGCCCACCCCTGGGCAACCCCAGCGGTGGAAAATTACCTGCTCAGTTAAATTTAGCTTTTTGTTGATCATTGAACATGCCAAATGTTCTTTTACATAGTAGCCTCGTGCTTGACACCTTGTGTCCCCATTACTTGGGACGGCAGCCCACTGTTGGCTGACAGCGTCACCACCCAGCGTGGCATCTATTAATGATCGGGCGGGCGTTTGCGCCTAACTGCAGGATCATAGTCAACTGCCCTTGGTTCTGGGGTGCACTTATTTCGCCCCTTTGCCCAGCTTATGCACAAACCCCTTTGCTTGCTACCCTGGTGAACACCTTAATGGTATCGAAGCTGGTTTGAAACAATGTATGTCTTGCGCCCACTACTGGAGACATCTCACCTTTTCATGTAATTACAACTTACGCAGCGCACCCCGCTTGCCTAACTGCCATCGGATCACAGATGCACAGTACCTACTGTGCCTCTCCGACCCTGGATGCTTTAAACCTGCCACAGTGACGGAAACCCAAGCTTCCCAGTTCCCTGTTTAGCTGCAGTACCCCGTCAGTGGGTCCGCTAGGAGATACCACAAACAGACACGCATATGTATTGTGCCCACTATTGGAGACAATTCACCCCTTCGTGGAGTGACAACTACACGGTGCCTACCCAAGTCACCCAACAGACAAGTTGGCCCTGACTACCTTGTGTTCTGGTGCCAGGTTTGGGAAGAGCCTTGCCTTCACTAGCTGCCCCTCTGGGAAACACAAAGACAGTGCTCTGGCCGCAGCGCAGCGATGCCCTCGTGTAGCATCGAACCCCTGGTCAAATAAGAGTGACAACTCCAAACTTACTGAAGACTACACCATGACCATGGGTGGAGTTTAGCTCTTCCCCAAACTTCTGCTAGCGTAACCCACGGTCACGCCTCCTGTTCAGTTCACTTCAGTAATTCATGGCACTGACCCACAAGGGCCTGATACTGGGCTGTGTAACGCGGCCCAGGGGTGACCTTAACACTCGGCTTGGTGTGGATGGGTGCTAACATTACCTGGCATACGTGCCATCCCTTTGACAGTCACTCCTGACAGGATGTGCCAATGCAGGTAGAAGCAGGAGTTATCCCGCCCGCCTTACTTCCTGTCCCAGTTGTCTGAGTAAATTAGTTAAAGATGCACGTTTGAACTGGCAGCTGATACTGTTACTTACGCCTGCAAATGCCCTGCTCAGAGCAGCCCACTCGACAATGGCTTCCCTTGAAAGGCCGTGCCAACAGACCTCCAAGCACTTAAGGCGGTCCTCTGAGTAGGGCTCTAATCTAACCGCTGCCCTTGCATCGGCTACCGCCTCTGGCTGCAAGCCGCTCAGTGCTACTGATGCCTGGCAGTCATATTCAACCTTGATATCCTTACAGCCTAGCAACCCTCACTGCTGCCAAATGCCTTGGTGTGAGAATGTCCACTGGTCATACTAGTTAATACATCTCTTATTTGACTTAATAATACTGTGCATATAATTAACTATGCACTGCAGCTGAAAATTTCACATGTTAGTAAATGTGAAACCTTTGGATTTGCCCTCGATTAAGCCAGTCAACACCCTAGGTGAAGTCTAGCCCTCCTGAACTTCTGCTAGTATGCCATGGAGCAGACAAGACCGTGGGAACAGGAGGGGACAATATGTATCAATCCCTGCCCTTTTATTGAATACTGGGAATGCCAAATGTTCCTTAATACATTGTAGCCTGTTTGTGCTTTGACTTTACTGCTCCAACCCAGTTTGACCCCAAAACTTTGGAACAACCTTCGCAGTAACCTGCCCTTTCGTCGAGCCTTTAAATGGCACATGGCCTTCTACAAGCACCACCCAGAAATACCCCTCTGACCTGCCCGAGCCTGCAGCCATTCTGCTGACTGGGGGAGGGAGTGCTACTAACCCTCATGTCCTCAGGAAGCTCCCTCACTGCTGCAAGTGCCCCAAAGCATTTGATTTAAAACATGTAATGGGTAACAACCCGCTTTGCGCCCACCTTACTGGCCAGGCTGTGAGCAATTAGGTGCCCCACATATCTCTTCCCTATGAAAAGATGGGGGCAGAGAAATGATGACCAACTGCGTGGTCACCCGCGACACCAATTGGGTGCTAGCCTGCAGACCCATCCGTCCGTCGGCACTGACGGGTGCTGTGCCGCCATGCTGGCGTCCCTCACCCAGCATATGTATTCCATACCGACTTTGCTAAGGTTTCCCAGCGTGCCACTGGCACTTTCTTGCGAGCAAAATCAAACACTGAAGAAGAGGGAGACATATCGGTATCAGTAATACCCCCATTAGACCAACGGACCTCTAGTCCCATACAAGATGGGCACACCACGAACAGATCCGAACTTTGCCATTATGTTCACCTCGCATTCACCCAACATTAATGTGAACCAGGATTCATGTGGTCAGCAGACGAAAACACCCCTGAACAAAACCGAACCACTCCTTCCTCCAATTTGACTGTGTCGACCTCTGTAGCCCGGGGTTTAAGTGGTATGAAAACTAGGGGTCTCTCAAAAGATGGGGGTGGTTGATGTAATGAATGGATTAAAACATCCAAGCTGAACATCTTTGCTTAGCGTGGTGTGCTGCATAGTTCTGCCTCTTCCATCATTGTGTCCAGATATATAATCAACTGTAACATGACCCCTACAGCAAGCCGGGACTATTGACTTTCAATGGTTGTTAGTTGCATAAGGTAAATAAACAACAACTAATGGCTTAGTTGTAAGAATATCGACCATGACCTGTGCGAGGGTCAGAAGACAACACTGGCCCGCGCTAAACTGCCAGAGTGAGCGCACCATGCGCACAAGAGAGGCCCTCACATGAAACACGGATGCAGCAGAACCCGGCCAGCGCAAAGGAAGCCATTGTTAAGCTTCTGGAGTGCTACTCCAACCGGATGCATCCCAAGTATTAGTTATTAGTAATAGTTACGAATGGCAATACGGTTCTATGCTAGATGACCAGTTCGTTGAGATTAACAAAACCTTAGCTAACGAAGGCCCCGTGAACGCCCAAAACCCTGCGCTCTCACGAAGCATGTGGTGCCCAAACAGACAACTACTACACCTGAAACTGGCTCCAGTCCCCCGCTGCAACACCAAGACAATGATCGACATTTCCTTCGCGGTAAAACATTGAAAAGTTCGGCATAACTTAATTAAATTTAACACATTTCCTTATATAGGCTCGCATGTGTTCGAACTAAAGACCTGCAGGTCAATAAGCAAGGCGCTCTGCCTACCAAACAAAGCTGGCAAAGGACATTTATTTGTGGATACTCCCCTGCTCGAACCTGCTTCTCAAACGCCAAAGTCCGGAGCTCTGGCCGTCACACTCATCACAAATGAAGACAAAATTTGCAATTAGCCACGCGGAGCGAGAAAGGCCAGAAACGTTTTCCTGCGTCGAGAAACGGAACCGCAAGAGCGACCAGGAAAGTGAAGGTCCCTCAATCGCCGACCCGCGGGACCCGCCTGGGCAATTACGCCAGTCCCCCAACCGCAACAACTAGAGGGGGTACACGGCATCCCCGCACACCACCCTCTTACTCTAGGAGACCAGCCCGAGGGGCGAGCCAACCACGCAGACACGCCCCTCCTCAACACAAGTCATGAACCGGTGCAGTCCAAGTCCCTGGGCCGAGCAAGAGCTCCACTGACATGAAAGCTCCCACTCAGGGCATTTCCCGGAAGGCAACCCCCACGGGACCCATCCCCCCAGCGATGCGCAAGCTAAACAAATATGAAATGGGGGGGGGGAGGCGCCTCAGCCGCTTTAAGGCTTAGGGATACCTTCCCCAGCGCAAAAACCGGCCAAACCTAGGCCGCAATACCCCCAAAAAGGGGGCCCAGTGCCTCTCACCGGCCCCATGACGCTCGGTCCTGTACATAGTGCACGTGGGGAGGGGGGGGGGAAATACATCAAGGCCGTGCACCCCTCCGAAGCTGCGCTGGATCCTTTGAGCACCTTGCCACTGTGTGGGTGGGGGGGAACCGTGCTCAGCCGGACCACGTGACCTTGCAACGTGCGTGCTGTGTATTCCCCCCCCCCGGAGGAGCCGAATGCTCGCGGGGTAAATTCTTACCACCGTCCACTTGCAAGACTCAGCCAATGGAGGCTCTCGGTCGGCCGGCTTTGGTGCAGGCGGCCATGCCCAAAGGGTCAAAACAAGGCAAAAGTGCATCCTAACTCTTTCATGGCTCTGGGGCGTTTTACTGACCCGTGACGCGTCTGGTCACAGCTGCCATTCCGCCACAATGCACACGAATCTGCTATCTCCGCAAATTTCACCAATTTACAGTTCCGCACCTCAAAATCCTCCATGCAAGAGCTTCCCGTGGCGTCCCAAACGGAGCGCCTGCAGTACCCCTCGTGCCCCCCTGGCGAATATCGAGTGTCAAGGACTACTGCACAGCGTTTGAAATGAATCTAGATTGGGGAGCGCACGGCCACCTTGCGCCGTGGGGTTGGGGGGTGCGACAGCTGCAGTTTCCAGTGCTAGAAAGGAAGCCGCACACGCAAGAGCATGCGCCTCCAATTGTGCGGCGCACGCATCAACAAAGGCCATACACCCTATGCCCTGTCACATAGGGACCCTCCACCAGGGTGACCACCCCGAGGCAGTGGAAACAATGGTATGGAAGGCCATACCGAACGAGTAGCCCGCGAAACAGCAAAAGAACATGCTGAACTGCTCAGGTCCTCTGCCGGGAGGGATAGGGACCCATGAAATCCACCTGGTCGCATGCGCACCTCTGCTCCACCGCAACCTACTCTCGGACGAGGACGGGCTCAGATGTGCGTTGGGTTTCGCACCCACACACCCCTGTCTCGCAATCACCCCGGCAACATGCACTAGCTCAGTGATGATGGGGGACTGCAAGGGCCTCCAAGACCTATCTTCTTCTTTCGGGACAGACTCGGCCGAACAGCGGAACAGAACGCAACTCCCATGGGCAGAACCCAATGAAATCAAAGTGCCAAGGTGCAAGCCTGCCATCCAACGCCATGCGATGCAAAGGCCAAATGCCGAAACCCCGCTCTGGATCGCCAGCACTTGTGCCGAACCGCATGTGCTGTTCCCCCTGCAACGCAGGCCCAACCTCCTCCGAAACTCCCTGGACATGACCGGTAAGCCCAAATAGCACCGCCCGCTCAACACAGCCAAATGCTTGCAGTTCAAATCAACGAGCCACTCCGAGTGAGCCCCTGTCAAAGTGCCGCTGAGGAAGTGCTTAAACTATACAGTGCCATACAAGAATTCTCGAACGTTGCCTTGTAGCTGCCCGGGGCAGGACCAATTGGCACAAATGGCGCTGCCCCTAAATACAGGGGCTCAAAGCTTCCCCCTCGCTGCGCACCACCAATGTTCCCGGTATAAACCAATGAGCCACCAAAGGCACACCCTAGTAGACCAGGACTCACACGAGAAATCAGACACTGTTCCCTGGCAAACGACCCGACGCAGCACAGCAAAGGTGGCACCCATGGACACCGACGGCATGTCCAGAGCCAAAGAGGCGTTACAAGATCCCGCAGCCCCGACAAAATTGTTCTACCGGCGGGAGCCAATCTCCCGCCCAAGCAACCACCAACACAATGAGCGCTGAATTGGAACGCCTGGGGGCAGGAGCATCTATCCCCAAAGATCGTCTAAGGAGATGAGAGGAACTGCCCCAAAAGGCACAGACTCACCGCAAAACCCCGACTCTGCCTCCAACCAGAGAACTTGACACGACGCGGAACCAAGAGCCGACCTGCAGACGGCGTGTCCGACGGCGTGGCTGGGAAACAGCGCCAACACACTCACGGGTACAAAACCGGACGCCAGACCACGAACGACGGCGTCCTGGACGGCGTGTCCGACAACCCTGGTGGGCCCCCGCTGACGCCATATACAATAAACATGGAGTCTGCCGCCTCTAAGAGCTCCCAGCCACACCGGAGTGCAGAGAGTCATATCGAAGCCCAAGGCGGTGGAGGAAGTCCCGGGATTTCAATCTCGGGGGCAGTTCTAAAGCGGTCGCCCCCAGCTTACCGCACCCCTCCCCAGCACAACCCATGCTGCGGCCAGCACGACCCCGCGGGCCTTCGCTCGGCCCAGACAATACCTCCACGGAGCCCTAAGAACTCCACAAGCACGGACCGCAGCAGGCAGTGCCTAAAGAAGGGAGGGACAACCTCACCTCACAACGCAACCCTGGATCGGCACGATACGATCCCACGAAAACGACGCTCCGCGCTGTAAAGACCACAAAGACGGCGTGGCTGAGACGGCGTGTCCGGGCGCGCGAAAGAGGACGACAAGATGGTGGGGGGAGGCCTATATACCCCTCCCCCTGTCCTCGCGCCCCGGACGTGATTCTCGCCTATCGCGCTGCGACCAGGCTTGGGGGACTCCTCCCTGAGTCCCTGCCCCTACGGGGGTGTGGGGTGCCCAGCTGGCACTAGAGGGCTGACCTCTTTAGTGGCCCCCTGCGGGGGCCTCGGACAGCCGCAGAGAGCATGGTAGTCAGACCACACACTTGTTATTTTGATGTGGTATAACTTGATCGCTTCCTGATAATTATCAGTCCTAGTTTAATTTGTCAGTTCTTTTAGTGTAGTTGTATTTTCAGGGTCACTGGAGTAATGCAATTTTGCGGCCACGGCGTTGTTTGCATAATTAAAGATTTTCAGCATTTGCTGCATAACGTACCATCTGCCGTATAATCTACTGATCTTAACATAAATTTGTTATTAGCTCAAACAGTTCAAAGGGTATTAAAAATTCAGCAAAACATGCTGCCACGCAGTGGAATGCCCTTTGCTAAGGCTGATAGGTCAAATTTATGTTGCTTATTACTATATTAGGGTGTTAAACTGGTACTAATGAGGTGCAACCAATGCCCAGACCTTGTTAACGAGTGTAAAAATAAAATATTAATTAAGAAATACTATAAAAAATGTGTCGCATTACCCCGCATAATTTGCCTTTTCTTGCCACATAATTTACTGAACCTTGCCTAATAATTTGGCCCTCCTATGCTGCATAGTTCCAGTGGCCCTGAGTACTTCATATCACTGTTGAGGTGCAGTAGCGGTCCCTGGTAGGAGTGCCGGCGAGGCGGTGACGTGGGGTGACAAATTTCGTTGCGCGCACTGCATCGCATTTGGCGATGCCGCGCTCACAATGAAATTTGTTTTATTTATTTAAATGTTTACTTACCTGTATTAGGCCGTAATCCGTGGTTTACTACCCGTCACCATGCCCCTCCCCCGCCCCACATCACCGCCCGGCCGGCACTCCTACCACCGACAGCTACTGTTGAGGTGTCTTGTGCTATGTGTAAAGATAGCACAGGTATCACTCTATTGGACCCGCTTGGTTGTGAATGTGTTCACTCATAGAGTGACCGATGTGAGAGATGTTTCTGTGTTGTGCGTGCTGATCAGACTTCTGCTTTTATTGTTTTATTTGTCACTGCACCTCAGTTTATAGTGGTGTAAACATATGCAAGAGTTATGGTGCTTAAGCCTATAAGGAGCTGAATACATTACTAATAAGTATTCTTCATTACTCTGTATCAGGTGTTCCTTGTCCCAATCATAACACTTGAGTCATTGCGTCCCTGTCAGTGTTCTTGCAAGACCACCCTTTAACGTGGTCCTTTTTTAGGTCTCTTCTAGGCAGCGCTTGCTCTGTCTCTTCGAGACATGCTGTATCTAGGATATGGGATTGAAAAATGCCCATCTTTTTCATTGGTTCCTGTTGCTGTCCTTTAGAAATGCTGGCTTTTCATTGGTGAATACACATAGTGTTCCCTCCTTTTGGAATTTTGTATCCTCCCACGAGGACTGGCCCTCTTACATGTGTTCCTACTGTTCAGGTTATTTATACTTTGAAAGAACTCTTTTTTTGGTTGACCTGCGTCTTTGCTATCTAAGTGTTCTGTTTGCTTGTGCAAAGAAACTCCCCTCGCTTCATTTGTTTGCCGTCAATTAGTCTCCCTGTGACTCCCCCTAACCCCGCCCACAAGACTGCTCGCAGGCCCCCACCACCCCTCTGAGGCCACTGCTGTTTTGCTCCTTTTTTTGTTTGGTTAATTTAGGTATAATTTGCAGTGCAGTGCCCTTGTTTAATTTCCTGTCTACCCCACACCGCTACACGACACTCCTTCCCCTCCCCGCTGCATTGAATTCTTATGTTATTTCACATCTGTCGCTTTTATTTATATAGCGCACCTATCCCTGCACTCCGGAAAAATTAAATGGTTAGGCTGACAACAGACTTGAACATGCATCCCCAGCTCCTCAATTGTCAGCTGTCCTTTAGAAATGCTGGCTTTTCATTACTGAATACACATAGTGTTCCCTCGTTTTGGAATTTTGTATCCTCCCACGAGGACTGGCCCTCTTACCTGTGTTCCTACTGTTCAGGTTATTTATACTTTGAAAGAACTCTTTTTTTGGTTGGCCTTTGGTTAGTTGGCCTTCTAGAAACAGGATCGGACCCGTCTCCATTCTCACACGCAATGGAAGGAAATCCACCCCCTGCTTGGGACTGCAAAGGCGGAATACACGTAAAAGCAGACCATCAAACTCAGGAAGCAATAAACGACATGCATTCAGCAAAGAACAAACAACTGCAGGGGTAACGCGAATATTCATTACAACTGCTTCAAAACACAGATAGAGAGGAGACGAGCTGGCCAGAGCGTCGCAGCGATGCAAACTTCCTGGGCTACAACAAGCCCGCGAGTGGTGCGCGTGCGTGCGCTTGTGAGAGCAGTCGTCACTTTTCAAGCACTGCACTCGTGCTTGTGGCGCGCCGCTGCTCGCTCCCGCAAGGTGGATGCCGCCACAAACACGAGTGCAGTGCTTGAAAATGAGCAGAGCGACGGCTAAAGGCCCTCCTATGCAACGCATGCGCGCTGCGTAGGCGAGACCTAAAAACATTTGGCTTAGAGGGGTTCAGAGCAAAAAAAAATTTAAGACCTCCGATCTCAGGCAGAGCTGAATTTGGTTCTTGCACAATAACACATAAAAGGTGTTCTTTATACATCGTTTGTAATCCTATGTGGAGCACTTTACATTAGTAAACCCTAACTGTGTACCACACTTTTGTGATGTGAAAGAAAGATTATGTGCACAACGTGAGCAACAGGTAGTCGTGGCCGAGCAGTTAAGGCGATGGACTTGAAATCCATTGTAAAAGAGTGAAGAGTATCTTTTTAAAATTAGGGACGTGTTGGTAGAGTATGTCTGGAGGAGCGGGCAAAGGGCAGGGGAAGCAGGGAGACTCCTCAGTAAAAGTCTGTGAAAAGAAAAGGGCGATGGCAGCGGTGGGATTTGAACCCATGCCTCCGGAGAAACTGAAGCCTTAATCCAGCGCCTTAGACGGCTCGGCCACGCTCCCACATTAAATGCTCCAATTTTTAAAAATCTCAGAGCAGTTCAAACCTCAGTTCTACGAAACAGAGTTTGGAAAGTCGAGACAAGAAACCATCATAAACGACAGGTTTACAAGTTTGTGAGGGCGGGATGGAAATAAAGCTGAATCTCTGGAGGGCAAAAGGGCGGGCGAGTACGAGTAATGAAGGTTCTCTCTCTCACCCACTCACCGCACGTCCTCTCCAGACTCCCGGCAGCCTGAGTCTACAGCAATCACTAAAACACACGACTATCTGAGAAATGACTTTTCAAAGCAACGTAGAAACATCTGCTCTAAATTTGGCAACGTGACTCGATCATTTTCTAATGAAACAATTGTTCGTACTGAAAGTGTGTAGTCTAACAAAAGAGTAGTTCATTCAAAAAGATAACAGAAGAGCTGCACGTATTGATGACATCAGCCCTATTGACCAACCCAACCTGACGTCATGTCTTGTGTGGGATCTTCACAATGTGCTGTTCATGTCTTTATCCAACAGTTCTTTACATTCTCCGGTCTTTGAGCTCACAGTGAAAATGTAGAAGTGACTCTGAAAGTCCCAAAATGCTATATGGAACTGGTTAAAACCCCAGCATTATTGGGTGGTGCCTCAGATGACACATGGTCCACATGGAAGCTCTAAATGATTTTCACATTGCAGGCGAGACACAGACAGGAACGAGGATAGAACGCCATTCTGAAGAAACTAAGCAGAACAGGTAGATGTGAAACCAAACATGTAAAATGCATGAGTTTTATTCTATTTGACCTGGTTCTCACTCGTCCTGCACGCCAAGTTATCTCCATTCTGAGAGCATGGTAGTCAGACCACACACTTGTTATTTTGATGTGGTATAACTTGATCGCTTCCTGATAATTATCAGTCCTAGTTTAATTTGTCAGTTCTTTTAGTGTACTTGCATTTTCAGGGTCACTGGAGTAATGCAATTTTGCGTCACGGCGTTGTTTGCATAATTAAAGATTTTCAGCATTTGCTGCATAACGTACCATCTGCCGTATAATCTACTGATCTTAACATAAATTTGTTATTAGCTCAAACAGTTCAAAGGGTATTAAAAATTCAGCAAAACATGCTGCCACGCAGTGGAATGCCCTTTGCTAAGGCTGATAGGTCAAATTTATGTTGCTTATTACTATATTAGGGTGTTAAACTGGTACTAATGAGGTGCAACCAATGCCCATTCCTTGTTAACGAGTGTAAAAATGAAATATTAATTAAGTAATACTATAAAAAATGTGTTGCATTACCCCGCATAATTTGCCTTTTCTTGCCACATAATTTACTGAACCTTGCCTAATAATTTGGCCCTCCCATGCTGCATAGTTAAAGTGGCCCTGAGTACTTCATATCACTGTTGAGGTGCAGTAGCGGTCCCTGGTAGGAGTGCCGGCCAGGCGGTGACGTGGGGTGAGGGAGGGGCAGGGTGGGGGGTAGTAAACCACGGATTACGGCCTAATACAGGTAAGTAAACATTTAAATAAATAAAACGAATTTCGTTGTGAGCACGACACTGCTTCCCCTCCCCGCTGCATTGAATTCTTATGTTATTTCACATCTGTCGCTTTTATTTATATAGCGCACCTATCCCTGCACTCCGGAAAAATTAAATGGTTAGGTTGACACCAGACTTGAACATGCATCCCCAGCTCCTCAATTGTCAGCTGTCCTTTAGAAATGCTGGCTTTTCATTACTGAATACACATAGTGTGCCCTCGTTTTGGAATGTTGTATCCTCCCACGAGTACTGGCCCTCTTACATGTGTTCTTACTGTTCAGGTTATTTATACTTTGAAAGAACTCTTTTTTTGGTTGGCCTTTGGTTGGTTGGCCTTCTAGAAACAGGATCGGACCCGTCTCCATTCTCACACGCAATGGAAGGAAATCCACCCCCTGCGTGGGACTGCAAAGGCGGAATACACGTAAAAACAGACCATCAAACTCAGGAAGCAATAAACGACATGCATTCAGCAAAGAACAAACAGCTGCAGGGGTAACGCGAATATTCATTACAACTGCTTCCACACACAGATAGAGAGGAGACGAGCTGGCCAGAGCGTCGCAGCGATGCAAACTTCCTGGACTACAACAAGCCCGCGAGTGGTGCGCGCGCGCACGCTTGTGAGAGCAGTCTTCACTTTTCAAGCACTGCACTCGTGCTTGTGGCACGCCGCTGCTCGCTCCCGCAAGGTGGATGCCGCCACAAACACGAGTGCAGTGCTTGAAAATGAGCAGAGCGACGGCTAAAGGCACTCCTACGCAACGCATGCGCGCTGCATAGGCGAGACCTAAAAACATTTGGGTTAGAGGGGTTCAGAGCAAAAATAAATTTAAGACCTCCGATCTCAGGCAGAGCTGAATTTGGTTCTTGCACAATAACACATAAAAGGTGTTCTTTATACATCGTTTGTAATCCTATGTGGAGCACTTTACATTAGTAAACCCTAACTGTGTACCACACTTTTGTGATGTGAAAGAAAAATTATGTGCCCAATGTCAGCAACAGGTAGTCGTGGCCGAGCGGTTTAGGCGATGGACTTGAAATCCATTGGGGTTTCCCGCGCAGATTCGAATCCTGCTGACTACGCATCTATTTAGCATCAGTTTTCAAATAACTCTGAAAAACACTTTTACTAACATAAGTTTAACTTGTGAAGCTAAACATTCCTTCATAGCTTACTTTGAATCTTTACTTAGCAGAGGTTCGTTCTTATCTCGGAGAGAAAAGGGCAGCGCGGCACGCGGAGAGAACATAATATTTATTAAAAAATACGTTTGAGATAGTCTGAGCAAGCTGAAGCAAAACATCGTATTAACAGAAGCACACATCAGGCAATTTCCTGGAGTACACAGTTTAGCAATTTATTTAGAGAGAGACTGTAAAAGAGTGAAGAGTATCTTTTTAAAATTAGGGACGTGTTGGTAGAGTATGTCTGGAGGAGCGGGCAAAGGGCAGGGGAAGCAGGGAGACTCCTCAGTAAAAGTCTGTGACAAGAAAAGGGAGATGGCAGCGGTGGGATTCGTACCCACACCTCCGGAGAGACTGGTGCCTTAATCCAGCACCTTAGACCGCTCGGCCACGCTACCACATTAAATGCTCCAATTTTTAAAAATGTCAGAGCAGTTCATATCTCAGTTCTTTGAAACAGAGTTTGGAAAGTCGAGACAAGAAACCATCATAAATGACATGTTAACAAGTTTGTGAGGGCGGGATGGAAATAAAGCTGAATCTCTGGAGGGCAGAAGGGCGGGCGAGTACGAGTAATGAAGGTTCTCTCTCTCACCCACTCACCGCACGTCCTCTCCAGACTCCCGGCAGCCTGAGTCTACAGCAATCACTAAAAGACACGACTATCTGAGAAATGACTTTTCAAAGCAACGTAGAAACATCTGCTCTAAATATGGCAACGTGACTCGATCATTTTCAAATGAAACAATTGTTCGTACTGAAAGGGTGTAGTCTAACAAAAGAGTAGTTCATTCAAAACTCACAGCAACTTGAGAATCTGTTCATCTCTGGCCGACTGTCTGTTAACAATCTCTACCACTGCCATGTTGTCCACACGAAACAAGACCCTCTTGTGCGCCAACTCCTCGCCCCACAGGGTCAAAGCCACCAATAACGGGAAAAGCTCCAGAAAGGCTATGCTCCTCCCCCATCCTTCCATTGTGGAGGCCACTTCTCAGCACACCACCTACCTTGCCAATAAATGCCAAAGCCGTCACTGCCTGCGGCATCTGAAAAGATTTGCACGTCCCACCGGACGTCATCCTCCCTGGCCAATGGCACTCCATTAAAAGAGTGTAGAAAAACTGACCACATCGGCAAATCCTCCTTCACCCCTGCCGCCAAGCGCACATGGTGATGCGGCAAATGCTGTCCTGCTAGTGCCCGACCCAACCTCCTACAAAACGTCCTCCCCGCTCTGACTACCCTACAGGCAAAATTAAGGTGACCCAGCAACACCTGAATGCTCTTTACTGTCACTTTCTGCTTTGACAACATCTTGTCCAGTAACTCCAACATTTTCACTTTTTTATCCTCTGGCAAGCGAGCCCGCATTGCCACCGCATCAATTTCGATCCCCAAAAGGACAAAGTTGTAGATGGACCCATTGTCTTCTCGGGTGCCAATGGCACCCCAGTTCCCTCATGAGCTCATGGAAAGTGTCCAGAGCTATCTGGCATTCCGTGGAGCCGGGGGAACCTACAAAGAAGAAATCGTCCAAGTAGTGCGTCACCAATGTGTGACCCGTGTGCTGCGTGAAATACCACTGCAAAAAGGTGCTGAAACGTTCAAATAAAGCACATGACATAGAGCAACCCATCGGCAATGCTTTGTCCACGTACCATTTACCCTCAAAATGGATACCCAGAAGATCCCAATCATCTGGATGGACTGGAAGCAGCCGGAATGCAGATTTAATGTCACACTTTGCCATTTCTGCAGTTGCGCCCGCGGTCACAACAAGTGACATGGCCACGTCAACCGAGGAATATGACACTGAGGCAGCCTCCTCATCGATAAAATCATTAACTGACGCCCCCTCCGGCCATGACAAGTGTTGAATCAGTCTGTACTGTCCTTCTTCCTTTTTGGGGACCACCCCGATGGGTGATATGATCAAGTTGTCTACTGGCCAATCGTCAAAGGGGCCCGCCATCCTCCCTTCCCTTACCTCCTTGTTTAATTTATCCTGGACTACCTCCCTGTGTTCTGCCGCTGACTTCAGGTTATCCGCCCACCTTCTCTGCCTTGGACCCTGGTAACCCAAACGAAACCCCCACTGAAATCCCTCCAGAAGCACCCGTTGGGCCCCCAAATCCCCATACCCCTGGAGTACCTCCGCCAGCTTTGTTACCCTAACTGGCGTAGGAGCCTTTGGGCCCAGTACCCTGTGGTCCTTTCCCACCCCTGCCGCTCTGGAATTGATGCGGGGGGGCAGACGTGCCGGCGCCTGACTGCTGCCACTGCTGACCTCCCTGTGGCTTAATGCCCCAACAGTTAACCAGGGGATGGCGCTTCCCGCATTTGGAACATTTGTGGCGGTACTTGCAATACTCCCTCGTGCATAAGCCCTTATTGAAGTCCCAGCACGGCCCAGCTCCAGCTTGTGTCGCGGCTGCGCCTCCCACCCCTCCCCGGGTGGGCTTCCCCTGAAAGGGCCGGTATACCAACGGCAATCCGCTAGCTGTAAAAATGGTCTTACCACCCGACGCTGCCCCCATTGTATGCTGCCATAAGTCTGTATCTAACTCCCCCCATTTTGCCTCAGGGTCCCAAGCCATACGGGCCCTGAACTCTTCGTCATATTGGGCCCAAGCGTACCCTCCACTTGTGATTTGCGCCTTCCGTATCACATCGATATATTTAAATATGGCTACGCTGCGCTCCGGGAACTTTTCGCAGTACACACTAGCATATATTAAAAATGCTGCCGTCCAATTCTCAATGGTCAATGGCACCTTAGGCCGCTTGGCCAGCTCATATTCCTCCTCTTTCGAGCCCTCTTTGGACCTCACCTCCCTATGCAGGAGCTTCAGTATTTCCACATATTCTCCTTTCCATATACGTTCTTTGGTTAACAGCATTAAATGGGCCCCCAAAGGTTTTGTCACACCCATGTAGGGCAGCTTCTTAATTTTCAATTCCTTACTCTCCAACGGCTCTTTACCCCCCACCACTGCTTCCGTGTTTGTCCCGCTTTCTACCTTGTCGCCCAGTGCTATCCCCCCTTCTCCTGTTCCCACCCCCGTATCCTTCACGTATTTCCCCTTGTGTAATCTCCCTTCCGTCACTCCCCCCCCAACCCCCCCTTCCCCCGTCCCCACAGACACCATCTTAGGTTTGGCCTGTGTTCTACCGGTCTCACCTGGCTCTAACGAGGATGCCCGGACGGACACCGACCTCCTTGCCCCTGTCTCTGTTTGATCCACTGTCCGGGGAACCCTCACTGCGGGGCCGCGCTCCCTCCTGGATCCAGACGCCACTGCCGTTCTGTGCGGCACCACTCCCGGAACCTGCAAAAAACTAGTAAAAACATGAGAGGGCCCCCCCTCCTCAGTCTCCCGCAATTCCCCTTCCTCAGGGCTGTCCTCGTCATAGTCCAACACAATGGGCTCCTCCACTTGGAGCACCTCTGGATCAAAAACCACAGCACGGGCCCTACCGGACCCAACCTGCCCCACACTGGCCCTGACGGCCCCAGAATGTCCTCCTTGCGGGGAGCCGACTGTACCCGCCGATACTCCCCATGCGTTGACCTCTCTGCACATCCATCACCGCTGTAATGTCGGACCACCGTGCCCTGTCCGTCGGTGGGGCCAGCGAGGTCGTACAGGACCTTCGTGTGCTGGCCTCGACGGGATCCCCCGCCGGTACGGGATGCGCCGCGCAAGGCTCCACCCTCCCTTCTCCTCAGTGTAATTGGGCCGCACCGCGCCCTACCGAGTCCGTAACACTGCGACGCTCCCTGCCCTGTAAAGAAAAAGTTTGGACTGATGTGCCGGTTCCCTCACACCTGCCTGAAAACACGGCCCCCCGCAAATCTGGCGAAAGCTCCCTATTACGACTAAACCGCCTAGACCTCACCGAACCCACCAGGGGGGGGAATCCCCCCCTCTTCCTCCCCACTCCATTCCAACCCCGCCTGTACCACTGCCGCCGCTGGGTCCCAACCCCGACCTGCACCCCTCCCCTCTAACGTATCCCCAAACCCTACCTGTCCCCCTCCCCTGCTCCCCCCACCACCGATGGCCTCCTTAGCCCCCGCGTCCCCCCCATATGCTCCTGCACCCGCTGTGCCTCTTGCCTCTCCCCCACACCCAAGCCCCACACCCCCTCCACCCAAGACGGAAAGATATCTAACCCCTCCCAAGCCTGGTCCCCTCCGGCCGTGTCCAAATCCCCGAGTAATATCCCCCTGCCCCTCCCCACCCCCCCAGCCCGAAACCTCACCGCCCATCTCAAGGTGCCCACTCCCCCCAGCTTATATGTGTGCCCTCCTGACCGCCCCATCTCTGCTAGGGGAAAAAAAGGTATGTTGGCTACCCCACCCTCCCACTTGGGCCCACTCTCCCTCCCCCAAGGAGCTGCCCCCCACCGACCTCATCTCGGCCCTTCCAGAATAAGGTGGGGAAAAAAGCAGGGGGCTGTATATCTGCCGATCACCTGCCTCCCCCTCCCTGCCTGCCACAAAATCAGCGCTGCCCCTGCTCCCCGTAACAATCCCAGCCCAGCCCATTACCCCATGGACACTGACACCAGAAGGTCCAGCTTCCCCACCCCACTCCCTGCTAACTACTTCTGCTGCCTCCGTCGCACGAGCAGGAGGGGGGGGCATACACTCACCGCCCCCTCCCGCCATGTCGCTGCTGGCTGCCCTGCTCCCAAACACTGCCTCAGGCTCCCCAGCCTCCCCAGATGCTGCCACTAAAATTGCGCAAGGCACAGAGGCCGATCGCCGGTTCCCGCCCCGCCTTCCCCCGCGCTGCAACACCCCCACGGGGGAGGAACACGAGCGCTCAACTGGCGCTAAGGCCGCTACCGGCCCCACCGATGCAGTAGCCCTTTCCCCTGCCTTAGCAGGTGTTACACCACCCCCGCGCCCCATAACTCCTGTGGCCCCGGCCCTACCACCCTCCCCAGGCTCCATAATCACTGTCGGGGCCGTCTTTTTAGCTCGCGGGCGGCCCCGCTCACTTACCGACAGTCGTTGTCGCTTCGGCGACGTGCAGGCGGCAACGGCCGCTGCCACTCCCGCCGAGGCCTGCCGCACCGGGCGCGCCGTCCCTGCCCCTGCTCCAATTACAAGGTCCATCCGGCCCGCCTCGCTCAGGAGCCGGAGGGCCTCCAAAACGCGGTAGTCTTCTCCCGACATAACGCTACTTCCTCTACTATAATCCCGACGCTGAACAATCGTAAAACCCTAAAGACCCTACCTGACACAAAAATTCCCAACGCTAAAGCTCCCAGCCACCAGGTCACCAAACCTAAAATGGTGGCCGGGAGCAGGAGCCCAAAGCATTTATGCTTGGGCTCCAATTGGGCTATAAAAAACAAGCCCAAAGCTAAAATGGCTGTCTTGCAGCCCGCTCCCCCCCGCCCCCCGCCCCTCCCAAACTGCCGGGGGGGGGGGACCTCCCTGCGGTCGGCTACCCCCCCCCAAGCCCCCCTTATCGCGGAGAGAAAAGGGCAGGGCGGCACGCGGAGAGAACATAATATTTATTAAACAATACGTTTGAGATAGTCTGAGCAAGCTGAAGCAAAACATCGTATTAGCAGAAGCACACATCAGGCGATTTCCTGAAGTCCACAGTTTAGCAATTTATTTAGAGAGAGACTGTAAAAGAGTGAAGAGTATCTTTTTAAAATTAGGGACGTGTTGGTAGACTATGTCTGGAGGAGCGGGCAACGGGCAGTGGAAGCAGGGAGACTCCTCAGTAAAAGTCTGTGAAAAGAAAAGGGAGATGGCAGCGGTGGGATTCGAACCCACGCCTCCAGAGAGACTGGAGCCTTAATCCAGCGCCTTAGACCGCTCGGCCACGCTACCACATTAAATGCTCCAATTTTTAAAAATCTGAGAGCAGTTCAAATCTCAGTTCTACGAAACAGAGTTCAGAAAGTCGAGACAAAAACCATCATAAACGACAGGTTTACAAGTTCGTGAGGGCGGGATGGAAATAAAGCTGAATCTCTGGAGGGCAGAAGGGCGGGCGAGTACAAGTAATGAAGGTTCTCTCTCTCACCCACTCACCGCACGTCCTCTCCAGACTCCCGGCAGCCTGAGTCTACAGCAATCACTAAAAGACACGACTATCTGAGAAATGACTTTTCAAAGCAACGTAGAAACATCTGCTCTAAATATGGCAACGTGACTCGATCATTTTCTAATGAAACAATTGTTCGTACTGAAAGGGTGTAGTCTAACAAAAGAATAGTTCATTCAAAAAGATAACAGAAGAGCTGCACGTATTGATGACATCAGCCCTATTGACCAACCCAACCTGACGTCATGTCTTGTGTGGGATCTTCACAATGGGCTGTTCATGTCTTTATCCAACAGTTCTTTACATTCTCCGGTCTTTGAGCTCACACTGAAAATGTAGAAGTGACTCTGAAAGTCCCAAAATGCTATATGGGACTGGTTAAAACCCCAGCATTATTGGGTGGTGCCTCAGATGACACATGATCCACGTGGAAGCTCTAAATGATTTTCACATTGCAGGCGAGACACAGACAGGAACGAGGATAGAACGCCATTCTGAAGAAACTAAGCAGAACAGGTAGATGTGAAACCAAACATGTAAAATGCATGAGTTTTATTCTATTTGACCTGGTTCTCACTCGTCCTGCACGCCAAGTTATCTCCATTCTGAGAGCATGGTAGTCAGACCACACACTTGTTATTTTGATGTGGTATAACTTGATCGCTTCCTGATAATTATCAGTCCTAGTTTAATTTGTCAGTTCTTTTAGGGGTTTATTCACAAGAACGTGCGCTAAACATCTCCAAAAAAATGTTAACGCAACTTCACACATCGCAGTCTATCGCAGGAAAATAACCCCGTGTTAACGTGGAATTCACAACACGGCGGTACCATGGGATAGTCTCCCGAAAACGGGGACAATGTCCGCGATAATACAACCGCGACGGTGATAAAAACCCAAACCCCAACGCAAAAAAACATGCGATAGGCCAAACCGCGATGAGGAAATCAGCGATAAGCAGCGCCAGGCCTGCAATACACACACGGCAGGTGGGAAAATCACTACAAAAGTAGAAAAAACACACAAACACAAAATAACCAACACCGAAGCACCATGGAGGCATCCGGAGCAGGCGCAGAGGATGAGCGGAACCCCACAAGCACCCCTGACGCCCAGCCTGGGACCTCGGGGACAGGGAAGGGCAAGGACAAGAAGAAGAGGAAGATGAAGTTCAGTCCGCAGGAAAACAGGATCCTGGTCACGGAGGTGATGGAACACCATCAATAACTGTTCGTCACCTCCAACGTGTCATTGTTCACCAAAAATGGAATATGGCGGTCCATCGTTGACAAGGTGAATGCCGTCGGAGAGCACAAGAGGTCAATGGACGAGGTCAAGAGGCGATGGATTAACATAAAGCGCAAAACCAAGGCGAAACTCGCAGGCAACCAGAAGGCAGCAATGCAGACTGGAGGTGGGAGCCCAGCTCCACAGCTGGAACTGGATGACATGGAGGAGCTGGTGTCGACAGTCATCAGTGTGGAGACTGTGGCAGGAGTCGGGGAACCGGACACTGCTCGACATGACACAACACAACAGCAACAGGGTGAGTAACCACCAGGTACTGGGGAGACGGGGGGAGATGGCCACAATGGCACACATGCACAATCAAGCAGAGCACAGTGCACACCCACAATGACTCTGGATCATGGCCCTGATCTACAGACTGTCACAATGTACAATGCCATGCTGTCTGAATGTGAACATGTACCATGCGGCTACATACATGTGGACACATTGTAATACAGCATCTCCCCTTCATATTGTAGACGCACCGTCAACACCTCCTGCAGAGCAGTCCCAGCCACTCTTCACTGATAACGAGGAGGACATCCCCAGCATCAACACTCAAGCCCTCCAAGACATCATTGACATCATCCGCAACTCACCTCCAGGATCAGGGCAGCCCAGCTGCATCGAGGAGACCCCACCCACTCCACAAACCACCCAGCAGGAGGCACCCACAACCCCGGCTGTCTCCCAAGACCCCCACGAACAACACATGGCCTTTCAACGCTGTGTGCTGGAGGGCCAGAGGGAGATGGCTGAGCAGGTGTGGGTGGGGTTCGACCTCATGGCTACCCAACTTGACGCCATCCATGGGTGTCTAAGTCCCATCAGGGACCACCTCCAGTCCCTAACGGACACCCACAGGCCGCTCCATGGCCTCCAACAAGCTCTGGCTGACATCGCTGGAGTCATGACTCAGAGACAAGAACACCTGTACGCTCAGAGTGGCTCCAGCGATCTCAGCCGTGAGCTGGTACACATGCGGAGGCTCATGGAGGACATGGTGCGGATGGAGGTGGAAAGGATGGCAGCCACCGCTGCACATCAGCAAAATGTAGCTGGGATCTACCATGCCCTGCATATCCTCATCATGGCATTGCTGCCACAAGGCATGGCGCAGATGAATGCTGCTGCTCCTACACCATCCACATCTCCACCCCCTGGTGTGTCAGTGCCTCACAGTGCGGCAGGCATTTCCACTCCAGCACCTGATGTGTCACTGCCACACAGTGCGGCCGACAATCCACCTCCGGCCCCTGATGTGTCAGTGGCACACAGTGCCGCAGCCGGAACTGCACCACCCACAGGTGGGGCAGTGCACACATTCGAGGATGAGGACGTGGATGGTATTGAGATCAGAAGGAGGAACTAGCATTCATTTCCGCCACCTGGACTGTTGGTGCTTGGTGCCACACATAGCCCCATGACCTTCCACTGACCCCCGATACACTCTGCTGCACTCACCTTGGACCGCGACATGGACTGCCATATCCTGTTTGGTGACCAATGACACAGCGACCAGACTGCGGACTGTACCCTTCCTCTTCCGCTGTACTTGTCATTCCCCGATGGACTCTGGCTGGCCCTCCACGGGCCCATATTGTGAAGTGGGGTTGGCATGGCCCTGTACTGCTCCAGCTGCAAAACTCCACTGGATGTGCATTAAACATTCAGAAACGCACTGCTGTGTCATGTCTTTCATCATTCATGTATGAATGTGTGGATGAATGTAGGGACAGTGATTCCCCTAACGTCAATGATGCTCATCTAGTGGGATTCCAATCACAGTGTGCTACATTGCCGATTGCGTTCTGGGTGCCGTAGACACTACAACAGGGATACACGCATTAGTCACTTCCTTGTCCGGATATGGACTGAACCACGCCCAGAGCCCTCGAGTCATTGTTGCAAGCCCTGTGCTGGTCCGGCGTACGCCAGGCCAGACCACTCCGTTTACGCTCCGAGGGGGGGGCTACATGTCGCAGGTTTCCACGCTAGTGGTCTGCAGGTCACTGGTCTAGTTGTCAGCATGTCACGGCCACTCCCTGAGGGCAGGTTTGCACACACACCACACCCATCCGGCACAGGCGTCACAGGCCATGTGACCCCGCAAATATAAGGGGCCGACAACGTCACATTCCCCACTGCCGGTGGTGACTGGATGACGGACGTTCCACGATTCTCAATCATAAAGGGCCCATGAGTTGTTGCGCACAGGGTTAGTCACACCCGGAGCCATGCGGCCGTCACGGGCCTACAACCACGTGGCGCTGACTGGGGTTGCACAGGGTTAGTGGCACCCAAAGCCTTGCGGCCATCACGGGCCTACCACCACGTGGCTCTGACTGGGGTTGCACAGGGTTAGTGGCACCCGAAGCCTTGCGGCCATCACGGGCCTACCACCATGTGGCGCTGACTGGGGTTGCACAGGGTTAGTGGCACCGAAATTGCTGAGCGGGTGTGCAGCCTGCGATGATGACGTGTGCACTGAAGTGGTTTCTGCCATTGATGCCTCAGGACTCAGCGTCATGTGTGAGACCTGCTGGGCCGCGGTGCAGGTCTGCATGATGTGGAGCATGCCATGGTGGCTGGACCGGGGCCTGGAGCTTGCACGGGCACGTGGTGTGCCCACTGGTGGACACACCGTTGGAGGCAGGTGAGCAGTGGGTCCTGGGTGCGCACGTGCGGACAGCCAGCGCTGGCCTGCGGGAGGGGGTAGGGTGCGGCTGCATGTGTGTGCAGGGACGGACAGGCGTTGTTGCCGTGTGCAGTGAGATGGACTCTGCCATGATTGACTCTGGCCTCGATTACAGATTGCAGACCTGGTGGCTTGCAGTGTATACCAGCACGTGGTTGGAGACACACCGGTGGCAGCAGGTGAGCAGTGGGGCCTGGGTGCGCGGGGGCAGCAGTCTCCCTCCCTCTCTCTCTCTCCCTTCCTTTCCTTCTCTCTCTCTCTCTCCCTTTCTTTCCTTCTCTCTCTCTCTCTCTCTCTCCCTTCCTTTCCTTCTCTCTCTCTCTCTCTCCCTTCCTTTCCTTCTCTCTCTCTCTCTCTCTCCCTTCCTTTCCTTCTCTCTCTCTCTCTCTCCCTTCCTTTCCTTCTCTCTCTCTCTCTCTCTCTCTCCCTTCCTTTCCTTCTCTCGCTCTCTCCCTTCCTTTCCTTCTCTCTCTCTCTCTCTCCCTTCCTTTCCTTCTCTCTCTCTCTCTCTCTCCCTTCCTTTCCTTCTCTCTCTCTCTCTCCCCCTTCCTTTCCTTCTCTCGCTTTCTCTCTCAGCCTTTCTTTCATTCTCTGTTTCTCTGTGTCTCGCTCCTTTGATGTGCGCATGACACACGTTCTGATTTTGTGCTTTATTTTCCAGGCTGTGACATCAAGATTGTCCCGGACGGACCCGACAGGAGTCTTCCGCATTGGTGTTTTGTGTTGTATTTCAATAAAGTTTTTGGTTGTTACTTCAATGATGTGTGACTGTTTCTCGTTCTTCTGACCACACATGTGTGTTTCTTTTTGTCATTGTGCGACATCATGCACTTTTTGTGGCTCTTGTGTCGTGCACTGTATGTGTTTGTCCGGGGGGGTCTGGGAGGGGTCTGGGGGGGGCCTGGGAGTGGTGGCGGTGGGTGTTGTGGCCCTCTTGGGTCTCCGAGCTGCATGATCATTGGCTCCATGGCATCTGTGGGTCTTCCGATGTGGCTCTGGGCTGGGCTCCCTTTCGTGCTGCAGGTAGTCGTCCTGCTTAACACCAGCAGAAGGCTGGTGTTAAATCCCTGCTGCTACCGCTGCTTATCGCCTGTTTTTGGTTCGCATCGCAGATCTGGCAGTTCGTTGTGAAAGTGGTGTAGTGGTGTTTTCGTGTGTTTTTGCACGGGAACGCCTACTCTGCATCTCATTAGGGTTAGTTGGTGATGTGACCCGTGGGGGTAAAATTTGCGGCAGTTATCGCGGGAATACTGGCGATGTCTGAAGTTTGCACACGCTTGTGAATGGGGCGTTAAATCTATCTCCACTTTTGATGCATTAAGGTGGCGATAACTCGGCGATAAGTCCTTGTGAATATGCCCCTTAGTGTACTTGAATTTTCAGGGTCACTGGAGTAATGCAATTGTGCGGCCACGGCGTTGTTTGCATAATTAAAGATTTTCAGCATTTGCTGCATAATGTACCATCTGCCGTATAATCAACTGATCTTAACATAAATTTGTTATTAGCTCAAATAGTTCAAAGGGTATCAAAAGTTCAGCTAAACGTGCTGCCACGCAGTGGAATGCCCTTTGCTAAGGCTGATAGGTCAAATTTATGTTGCTTATTACTATATTAGGGTGTTAAACTGGTACTAATGAGGTGCAACCAATGCCCAGACCTTGTTAACGAGTGTAAAAATGAAATATTAATTAAGTAATTCTATAAAAAATGTGCCGCATTACCCCGCATAATTTGCCTTTTCTTGCCACATAATTTACTGAACCTTGCCTAATAATTTGGCCCTCCCATGCTGCATAGTTCCAGTGGCTCTGAGTACTTCATATCACTGTTGAGGTGTCTTGTGCTATGTGTAAAGATAGCACAGGTATCACTCTATTGGACCCGCTTGGTTGTGAATGTGTTCACTCATAGAGTGACCGATGTGGGAGATGTTTCTGTGTTGTGCGTGCTGATCAGACTTCTGCTTTTATTGTTTTATTTGTCACTGCATCTCAGTTTATAGTGGTGTAAACATATGCAAGAGTTATGGTGCTTAAGCCTATAAGGAGCTGAATACATTACTAATAAGTATTCTTCATTACTCTGTATCAGGTGTTCCTTGACCCAATCATAACACTTGAGGCATTGCGTCCCTGTCAGTGCTCTTGCAAGACCAGCCTTTAACGTAGTCCTTTTTTAGGTCTCTTCTATGCAGCGCTTGCTCTGTCTCTTCGAGACATGCTGTATCTAGAATATGGGAATGAAAAATGCCCATCTTTTTCATTGGTATCCATTGCTGTCCTTTAGAAATGCTGGCTTTTCATTGGTGAATACACATAGTAGTCCCTCCTTTTGGAATTTTGTATCTTCCCATGAGGACTGGCCCTCTTACATGTGTCCCTACTGTTCAGGTTATTTATACTTTGAAAGAAAACTTTTTTTGGTTGGCCTGCGTCTTTGCTACTTAAGTGTTCTGTTTGCTTGTGCAAAGAAACTTCCCTCGCTTCATTTGCTTGCCGTCAATTAGTTTCCCTGTGCCTCCCCCTAACCCCGCCCACAAGACTGCTCACAGCCCCCACCACCCCTCCGAGGCCACTGCTGTTTTGCTCCTTTTTTTGTGTGGTTAATTTAGGTATAATTTGCAGTGCAGTGCCCTTGTTTAATTTCCCGTCCACCCCACTCCTCTACATGACACTGCTTGCCCGCCCCGCTGCATTGAATTCTTATGTTATTTCACATTCGTAGCTTTTATTTATATAGCGCACCTATCCCTGCACTCAGGAAAAATTAAATGGTCAGGCTGGCACCAGACTTGAACATGCATACCTAGCTCCTCAATTGTCAGCTCTCACCCCTGCGCCATATCCTTTCCCTAGCCATTTGTGGCCAAAAGAGATCTCAAGAGATACCTAGTTACAGCCTATAGTACTGCACCCTCACAACACTTCTTGTTGTTTTTTGGATATCAAATACTGCAGACGCAGCTCCGAGACAGTCCGAACTGTACGAGCTGCTACCTGCAGCACCACCAGATGCAAGATGTAAATGTGTTATTGTCGGATTGTTGGCAGCATGGGAAGGCTGTCCTCTTGCACAGGTGCTCCCTCTGCATTTCGATTTGGAGCGAGCAGTGCTAGTGCTATAGCTTTAAATACCTTGGAATTGCAATATGTTATTGAGCAATATGCTGCTCAAAGTCTTTATTTTATCTGGTGCATATATTGTTCAAGTTTCCACTGGGGCGCATCTTTCAGCTGCTCTCTAATCCACCTAGCATCCTCCGCACTCTATGCCTTTCAGCACTGCTGCGTCCCCAACTCACCAGAGGCCCCCTCCCCTCACCCACTGCTCAGCAGCAGGAGCCAGGAACAGTGGTGCCACCTGGTCACAATCTCTATCTTACAGGAAGAAGAGTGGTCGGCAGCGGCATGGTGACTGGCACAGAATCATCTGACAAAACAAGATAATGTATTGACTTTATTAAGTTTAATAATTGTCCCTTTTCCTTGGAAATTAGTCCAGGGAACAAAATCGACACCATTCCAACGTGGCTTCGGCAATTGCTTAATGGAGTTTTGCAAAGGTAGTCCTACTTTTATGTTGAGCATTTATTTCTAGTCAGCAGCAAATGAGAGAGAGGGTCAGGCAAACTAAAAACGGTCCTTTTTGTTGGTGACTGTGGCGTGCACGTGCCTCTTCACTACAGTGCTTCTTTGGGTGTTTCGGGTGGGCTTGCACGCTGATTGTCAGCGTACACATCCTTGTTATAGCAGTAGCTTCTTAGAATGTAACCATTATGTTTAGGCTGCATACAGAGTGCAGCGTCTCCCTTCATTAGGTATCATGTGACAAACGCTGGTGTGCAGCTTCAAGTATCTAAATGCGCAAGGCACTGGTGTTCAGCTTTGAGTAACTAAATGCACAGACAAACATTGACGTGCAACTTCACGTACCTAAATGCACAGACACTGGCATGCAGTTTCACGTAACTAAAAGCACACATAAAAGGTGACTGCAAACTAGGATCTCCTTGTTATCGTATCTGTCACTAGATGTTACTGTTTATGTGTCCTTTCAAATTCGTCTGCTAGTGGCGCGCTCTTGTTTCCAATGCTCGCTGGAGGTCAGACTACTTATATAGTCTTTTTAAACAAGGAAAAGTGGCACTCCAAAGCAGTTTCTGTAACGCGTTTCAACTATTCAGTTTTGATCATGGCTGTTGGTCCTACATTTTAAAAAACTTTTATACCATTTCAGCCCATGACTATCTGCTGCATTACAGTACATGTAGTTTTTCATATCATACAAACATTGCAAAAGGAAATCAGCTCATTAAATCCACATAATGTTGGTATATTTTATGACTTACCAACATTATGTGAATTTAATGAGCTGATTTTATGTTGCAATGTTTGTATGATTTCTATGAACAGCTACATGTACCATAATACAGCAGCAAGGCATGGGCTGCAATGGTATAAAGGTAAAAACAAATGTAGGACCACCAGCCGTGATCAAGCCTGAATAGTCGAAACGCGTTGACGTGGTATCCGTGTGAACAGTGAATAAAAGACTTACAGAAACCGCTTTGGAGTGCCTCTTTTCCTTGTTAACAAAAAAGAAGTTACGGTTTATATCTATACTGGAATGATGAAAGAAAGTGTTGTCCCATTGTAATTCTAACTTGCGACATAGAGATCTCAGCAGCAAGCGGTTAGCCAAAGGAGCCGCCTCAGCCAGCCCTTTCAACTAATTCCACTTGAAGATGTTTTTGTTTGTGGACGCTGGCCAGCGTTCATTGGTCCATGGTAGCCCCTGCATCAATGGAGCTCCTTTGTTTACCCCCCAAAGCATCTGCTAAACTTCTGCATAGTGAATGAATTCTTCAGTTTGGTGGGGTTTCTCAGTATAGCAGCGAAAGGCAGATGTGTTTGTGTGGCTTGTACTGATTTGGCCAAAAAGAAATACTGTGTTTTCCAAAAATAATATTAAAATCAATAGTGATTAATATCTATGTATTAAAATTAATGCCTAAGTATTAATACACTCCCCCTCCCAAACCCCTTGATTCCCTTGTATCCCCTGCCAGAGGGTGGGTGCTACACCCTCATAAGCATTCATTTTAAATATTTTAATATAACTAAACATTAATATTAAAATCAATAATGATTAATACCTAATTATTAAAATTAATACCTGCGTATTAATACACTCCCCCACCCAAAACCTCTAATTCCCTTGCATCCCCTGCCAGAGGGTGGGGGTTACACCCTCATAAGCATTCATTTTAATTATTTTAATATAATTAAAACTGAATATCAAAATCAATACCGATTAATACCCATGTATTTAAATTAATTCCTGGGTATTAATACACTTCCCCACCCAAAACCGCTAATTCCCTTGCATCCTGTGCCACAGGATGGGTGTTACCGCCTCATAAATCTAATTTTAAATATTTTTTAATTTCGAAAAAAGCATATTAAAATCAAAAGTGATGAATACCAAGGGAGTAAAATTAATACCTAAGTATTAATACACTCCCCCACCCAAAACCTCTAATTCCCTTGCATCCCCCGCCAGAGTGTGTGTGCTACACCCTCATAATCATTAATTTGAAATATTTTAATATAACTAAACATTAATATTAAAATCAGTAATGATTAATAGCTATGTATTAAAATTAATACCTGAGTATTAAAACGCTCCCCCACCCAAAACCCCTAATTCCCCTGCATTCCCAGCCAGAGGGTGGGTGTTATACCTTCAGAAGCATTAATTGGTATTATTTTAATATAACTAAAAATTAATTTTGAAATCAATATTGATTAATACCCGTATATTTAAATTAATACCTGGATATTAATACACTTCCCACCCGCAAACCACTAATTCCCTTGCATCCCATGCCACAGGATGGGTGTTACATCCTCATAAGTATTACTTTTTAATATTTTTAAATTTCTAAAAAATAATATTAAAATTAATAGTGATTACTACCTAGGTATTAAAATTAATACCTAATCATTAATACATCCCCCACCCAAAACCCCTAATTCCCTTGCATCCCCTGCCAGAGGGTGGGTGTTATACCCTCATAAGGATTAATTTTAATTGTAATTGTTTATTTGGTTGCATAAGTTAATTAAAACCATTGCATTACAATAAAACATTAAAAAAGGACATCACAATTCATAGAAGTAAAAAGGAATCTGGGAAAGTGCAATAGTTAAATGCCAGCATTTGTCTAGGGGCTTCTTATCATATTTTCAATTGGGCGTTGCCTTTTGGCTAGTCCCCTAAGAGAATGTCACCCTACTAGCTCCTTCAAGTTACCAAGGCTACTTTGGTTTCCGTTCTTTTCGCTGAGGCTCTTTTTTTTGTCAACTGCTTGTGCTTTGCGACTGTGTAGGGGAATGTTCTTTCACAGGCCTTTATTTAAAATATTCCAGTATCAACATTTGGACAGTTCGAGGGCTAGGTCAGGAGGCCAAACCAGGCTACATAGCACCCCTGATAGTTTGTACAAATCTTCCGCAGCAGGCCAGGATATAAGGTGGTTTTTGTGTGAAGCATAATGCAGAGGCCTCCTGTCAGGTGGTTACTTTTTCTCTCAAGCAAAGATCTCTAAGAAGGATCCTCCTTTCAGTTGCTAAGGTCGGGCAGCAGCACAGGAGGTGTAGCCATGATTCTCGTTTGTATTCACACGGGCGGCATGCTCCTCCTGTGTTTTGGTTTGTCCAAGCCCGGCTAAAGTCTGTAATTGGGAGTGCCAGCAGTCCCCCGTCTTTCCTGTCTCTTCTCCTTCTTCCAAGGGAGTGAGTGACACACTGCACCCCTCCCTAGGAACAGTGTCCCCGTCTTTTTGACCAGCAGTCGCATGTACATAATCTCTCTTCTGGCCTTAGGGTTAAGCAGGGCAGAAAGATAGGGCTGAGGTTTATTTATTAGATATGAATCATTCAGTGGTATCAGGAATGGTAATGTTTTTAATGTAAGCATTAATTTACATTCTTTTAAAATAACTAAATATTTATATTGAAATCAATACTGCTTAATAGCCAGGTATTAAAATTATTACCTGAGTGCTAGTACACTCCCCCACACAAAACCCATAATTCCCTTGCATCCCATGCCAGATGGTGGGTATTACATCCTCATAAGTATTATTCAACGTTTATGCCAGGGGACTACCGGGTGGCAAATGTTCACCCGTAGTCACCCTTTTAGAAACCTTATTAACAAAAAATAGGGATAGTGGTAACCTAATAATAGTTGGGGACTTCAACTGTACATTTGAACCCTTAGATCTAGGAAATGGCGATTTTAGTGCAGAGGAGGACGCACAGTGGAACATTCCACCACTAGATCTATGTCCTATAAAGCAATGGACGGAGGCAGCTCTCCAACTGAAAGGGCTCTGTTTGGGATAGGGAGTCAGGGCAGCCAACGGGAGGACTCATTCAGATAAAATTGGCAGCCATACCTTCAATAATGGGTTACGTAGTAGTCGTATAGACTACATTTTGCTTAATATTGAATTTTGGTCTTCCCTCCTAGACATGGTGGTTTACGAGAGAATTGAAAGTGACCATAACCCACTGATTTTATCTTTGCAGGTAGTGGGTATACCCAGACTAGATGAGGTGGGTGAAGAGATAGTAACATCTGATGTCATGCTCACAAATGATACCAGGGGAGTAAAATGGGCTCAGGTAATCGAGAACGCTGAGACATTGAGAAAGATGAGGGCCTTGGTTACTTGTTCTGTTGCGACTCTCCTCAAAAGTGAGTCTCAGGAAGCCATCAATTCCTCCATCCTACAGGTTCATAATGAAATGTTCCATGCACTCAAAAACCTTTTTACTAAGACCAAAAAACTGGCTCCCAAACCTTGCCCCAAGCAAAGATCGTGGTACAATGCTTCTTGTAGGGAGGCCTATAAGGCCCTATCAAGAGCAATTCGATCCAAAATCCTAAGTGAAGTCAAGGTAGCGCGGGCCAGGTATAAACGAGTCCAACTACAGGCTAAGAAGGATTGGGATGAGTCTAGGTGGGAAGATCTGTTCACTGCCAGTAAGGAGAAAAACATGGTTAAATTCTGGCAGCTGGTAAAGTGGGGAAGTGGAGAGTCATCACCAATACCACTCAACCATGTTGCGCCCGAGCAGTGGATATCCTATTATGAGTAGGGGTGGGCGGAATTTGCGTAGTCGCGCTACGCAAAGCTCCACGAAACGGTAAAAAATCTCCGCGAGCACACAAAAGTTCCGCGAACACGCGGAATTGCTTGTTCCGCCCGTTCGCGATGCTTTTTTCCTGTTCGTGAACGTTGTTTGCGTGCTCGGGGAGAAATATCTCACGAACACGCATTTTGAAAGTGCGAACAAGCAAAAAACTCCGCGAACCCGCGGATCGCGGAATTTTTGGCAATTTCGCGTTCTCCGCGGAACGCGGAATTACCCAAATTCCGCAAATTCCGCGAGCGGAACGGAATTTACCGCCCAGGCCTAATTATGAGGCGCAGTTTGCGGTAGCCTCCAATTGTGTAGAACTCTTTCAGCCCCCTACACCTGATTCATCACTACACTTCACTATTAAGGAGGTTGAATTGGTACTGAAAATGATCCCAAGAGGTAGAGCCCCTGGCCTGGATTGTATACCAGCAGATTTGTTTTTGCATGATAAGGAACTCTGGTCAACATATATACATTTTCTCGCCAACGCCATAGCTAGTGGTGCCCCTATCCCTAACACTTGGAAAGGAGCCGAAATACTCCCGATCTTTAAAAAGGGGGATCGAACGTTACCAGGCAATTATAGGCCGATCAGCCTTATTGATTCGATCCAAAAGATTGTTGCCAGACTAGTGCTGTGTCGAATTCAGTCCTGGATTGAGGAAAACGATATTCTGTCCACACTACAGGCTGGGTTCCGTCCCCACACGGGAACATTAGATCAGGTTTTTAGATTTATGTTAATCTATTGGCGGGTGGTTACCATCGGTGGGGGTACAATCTATGCGGCATTTATTGACCTCAAATCCGCATTTGATCTAGTGCCCCGCAATAAGATGTGGAGCGCTTTCGTGGAAATGGGGATGCCATTAGAACTTGTAGCCTTTCTGGTCAAACTCCACGACTCAAATTTTGCACAGGTACGTTGGGGTTCGCAGGGCAACACCACGGATAGATTCCCAGTATCTAAGGGAGTATGTCAGGGGAGTGTATTGGCACTAACCCTTTTTTCTTTATTTATTAATAGAGAAGTCCAATACTTCATGTCCCATCCAACAGATGCCCCCACATTGGCTGTATTGAAGATACCCCTGCTCATGTTCGCAGATGATACTCTGATAATTTCTAAGGCACAAAAGGGGTTGCAGTCTGCTTTGGTTAGATTTGAGGAGTTTTGTCGCAATCATGAGCTTGTGGTCAACGTGGAGAAGACCAAGTTCATGGTCCTCCACAAAAGTAAGGCGATAAAAGGGAAAATCTATATGAATAATACACTCCTAGAACAAACAGATGTATTCACATACCTGGGGATAACCTTAGATAGGAAACTTCAATGGAAGCCGCAGATCGATGTACTGGCCCTAAAACATGCCCAGTTGGTTGGTGCCCTCCTTAAAGAACTGAGGCTTTCTCAGACAAAGCCGATAGGCCCGGCGTTAAAAATTTACAACACTAAGATTTGCACCTCTATATTATATGGTGCAGAATTATGGGGTTTTGACAATCTAACCCCATTATCAACAGCTCAGAATAAAATGATGAGGGCATTAACAGGTCTCCCTCAATCCACCCCGCTCAAACCCCTTCTTATGGATCTGGGTTGTAACACAATAGCCGAAACAGCCCGTTTTCGGCCATTAGCATTCTGGAGAAGGCTTTGGTCGACTCCAGAACTGTCCATGTATACAAAGGCGTTAGCTGATGTACGGGGGGCGGACCATTCAGGAAAGATTGTTTGGTTGAACACAATCAAGAGTTTGCTAGCAAAAATGGGGATGAGCAATTTGTGGGAAGATCCAGCAGGTAGCCCTTTTCCCTCCAAAAAGGACCTTAGGTCAGCCTACTGGAACATGGTAAAGTCTGATCAGTACTCTGCAACTCCAGGGTCTTCCCTAACTGGGCTGTTCTTGGAGTTGAAAGAGGCGACCGAGTACGAACCATACTGGAACTTTATCACCAAGCCAAGGGACAGGAAGCTGTTCCATCAATTTAGGGTGGGCTCCCTTCCAATAAAAACTTTCACCAGTGGGTGGCGCTCCCAACAGGATGGTAAATGTCCTACGTGCCCTGCCCACTTAGAATCTTTAGCCCACATCCTATTTGCATGTCCAGCCTATAAGGCTCCAAGGAATAAGTGGCTGAAACCGATTCGTTTACGACTGGGCACAAGATCTAGCACTGAGGCTTTGAGAATTTTGAAGTCTAGTACCCAAGAGTTTTTAGCGATTGCTGTTGCCAAATTTTTGGGGTGGATGTGGGTCATACGAGCTACCTTGATGAGGACCCACCAAAATTCGCTGGCTGTACCCAATAATGTTAATCCCTAGTATAGAATTCTGGAACAGCATTTTAGTGGATGGTCAAAACAAATAGTATCGGTGTATGTTGTTTTATTTAGGAGGGGGGCAGACAGGGCTGCCGTCAGATATGTCAGCAATTTGACGTATGTCTTGTATTTGCACTGAGCACTTTATTGAGTATGGATTTAGATGTACGGATTTTAACTTTTTTAAAAACTGTTTTAATTTTGATGTTTTATATAGTTTTAAATGGAATCATGTTTATAATTGTGTCTTTTATGATTATGATAATCGAAATAAAGACGATTTGACTGACTGACTGATTAATATATTTAAATTACAAAAAAACTAAAATTAAAATCAATACTGATCCCCAAAAAATATGTATATATAACTTAACGAAACAGTTACCTAAAGCACTTACCTTAATTCTCATTGTAATAGCATGCGTTGCAATAGCATATGTGTTGTAATGGCATGCGTTGTAATAGCATGCAATGTAATGGCATATGAGGTGTAATAAAGGCATTGCAATGGCATTACGTTGTAATGGCAGTTTTCCCCTGACACTTGTATCAAATGATCCAGTGATGACTCTTCTATTTGACCAAAGACTCTCCATACGTGTACTTCTCTTTTTGTTGGAGTTGGGTGTATACGTGGCCACGGCGATGCTATTGTATTTCCGATGGTTCCTTATGTCACATAATGGTTTCATCCTTTTTGGGTGAGCATATTTCCTGTGGGAATTTCTATGGAAATCTCTTTTATTATGCTCTTTGAGGTGTCTTAATATTCGACCTTTAGGGGCTAATTTTATGACTAGGTGTCCCATTCTATTATGGTTTGCATTTCATTCTGGAAGATGTTCTTTTTGCCTGTATACCAGGGTATACTAAGGACTGTCAGATAACTGCCCTTCTACTTGCTGTAGTTTAGAGGTTTTTGGCTTCTAAATGACATTTTTCCTCTAATGAGCCAATTTAGCTATTGTTGTTTAGCTTCTATTTTATCAGTAGATTGGCTTTTTGTTGTTTGGTTTTGTCCCTGTGGGATTACTGACCACCTATTGCAGTCAAGTAAGGGAAATAGCTTGGTGGAGTGCATGTTTTACATGTGACGGCCAGGTACATTCTCTGGCATCCCCACTCATTAAATATTTTCTTTTTTCCTCTAATTCTCAGTCAGCTTATGTTCTGTCTGACTTGTATTGTTCTTATATAAACAGAATGGATATCTTTTCTGAGATTTCCAATATTGATTTTTCCTTCACTTTGTACTTTTTGAGCCAAGTGATATCCTTATTTTCTTGATTTCTTTTTCCTATGGTATTCTTCAGGATTATTGTCTATTGAGCCTGAATTGCAGCTCTTGGTTGGCTGGCATTGTTTTTAATGCATCACCATCTGGATTTTTTGTTTTGAGGTATTGTCTCTCTTTCTCTTTACCAACTGTTTTGGAACTCTGTTCCTGATTTTTCGCTTCCATATTATTTGTTCTTTTTCAACATCAGCATTGTGGTGGCTTCTGTCTGTAATTGAGATGTTTACACATACAGGGCTGTATGTGTGTGTGTGTGTATATATATATATACTGACAATCATACACATATGTGCAAAAAAGATACCAAATTACATACATAAATGCACATATGTATATAGCACTGCTGTGCTATATACATATGTGCATTTATGTATGTAATTTGGTATCTTTTTTGACACATATGTGTATGATTGTCAATCTGGTATAGAATTGGAATTTGAGAGCGAGTTTCCATTGCGACCGGCTGATTACAATACAGCTGGTCGGAATTGAAACTGGCAGGTCATTACATCTGACTTCCGACGGGATTTAGGAGTCCGTTGGCCAGTCAGAGACCGGCCCTTAATCCCATAGGAAGGCTTTTCCGCCTTCGGGATTACGATGTTCGGTTTCCGATAGGCTTACCATGCCGGGCTTTCCGGCATGGAAAGCCTGTCGGAAAGCAAGTTTGGGTCCCCTAGTTGGGCCTCCTTCTCCTTGCTGACTCTGGTTGGGGGCTGAGGGGGCAATATGGTGCCCCCCTGTTAATCTCTGCACCCTGAGGTGCCTACCAGAGATTAACACATTCTCCCATTTCTCTATGGGAGCTTGTGTTATGGCCGGTTTACGACCGTAACACAAGCTCACCTAGAGAAATGGGAGAATGTGACCGCACCATGTGCGGTCGCATTGTAATAGCAGTGTGAGGACCGTCAACTGGAGGTCGGTCGGTCCCGAGACTATGACAGTGTCGGGCCGACTCAAGTCCTTAGTGTCATTCTACTGGTTTTCACTATAACTTTGAGTGTTTTTTCTAAGGCAAGTGTTCTATTTTTTTACGCACTTGTTCTTGGATTGTCTTCCTGAATTTCTGGTGCCTGCATTAATCCATGCTTACTTCAATGTGGATATGTTCTGGGTCGTCCTTTCTCTGTTTCTCAGAATAGGTTTCCATCAAATAAGATTCTGCTGGCATTAGGGGCTATAGTTCGGTTACATTTGCTTTTGCCGCTGGGCATCAAGGTTCCAGCTGTCCATAGGTCATCACATTTGGGATTATATGATATTTATTATAACTTTCACTGTGTTCTTCTTGCACAATTTCATTGCCGTAGTCACATTTTTTACATGACTTCCAAGGCTTTTCTTCCTTATATTCCCGGTGGTTCTTGCCACAGTAGTTATGGGGAGATATTGTTTCTTCTCATGTAACTTTCTACACAAGTCTGGTCTTCTTTTTTAATTTATACTGGCTAGTTTTCTTTGACATCTTTTGGTAGGATCTGTTTGCAGACCCTCCTCTGGGTGGGGTATAGCTATGGCATTTAATTCAAAAGTTAAGGAATCTGCGGCTAGATGTCTATATCAGATGAAAAAGTTATTTACCTTCGGTAACACATTATCTGGTAGAGATATAGCCTAGCCGCAGATTCCTTAACACCCGCCCATCCTCCCGCTCTGCAAATGTATTGTAGTATTATGGTTACACGTCTTCAAGGACCCTGGTTTCTCTCACCAGTGGTCGCTGTCATCATTCTGTTTGCTTTATGGTCTGGGTTGTCTTTCCAAACAAGGCCTTTTTCTGGGTATTACCACCTCTTTCTTTAAGACTTTGTAACGATTGCTACCAAAAATATTTTTACCCTTTTTTGGCACACTGTTTCCACAGCCAGTTTCTATGATGGCTCTGCGTGTTGGCACGGAATCTGGTCACAGAAGAAACTGATGTCAGTGCACCAGAGGGAGTCTAACATGGATGTCACTGACATGGTTGACGTCAATACAGAGTCACGTGACGCCACCTATTGACACACAAAGGTGCTGCTGCTGAAAAATTTCCAGATCCAGTCTAGCACCTGGGGAGAATTCAAAAGTTAAGAAATCTGCGGCTAGACAGTGGGGCCGATTCCGATCTCGGCCGGTAGGGCTCCGAATCGGATTCGGCTTTACCGGATCCGATTCGGAGCCCTGTTTCCTGACCGATTCGTACGCGGGTCCGGCCGAGCGAGTACGATGCAAGCGCCCACGAATTCGCCGACCGACTCGTACGCGGCTTCAACGCGCTCCGACCGACTCACAGGGACCCGACTCGCACCGCGCAATGGAGACGTTCCCCGGCCGGGTAAGTACGATGCGCACCGCGAGCAGTCCGACCGACTCACGCCGTCCGGCTCGAAAGAGCTGTCGGAGCCGTACTTTGGGGGTCCTCGTCGGACCCCCCTGTACGCATGGCCGCGCGAGTCACACACAGGGGGGAACCATGGGTCCCCCCTACCTGTGCATGTACGGCACGATGCGCTTCGCCGCGTACATGCTGTAGGGGGCGCCCTTGTTCGCCTCGCACCCATTGAGTCAATGGGAGCCCGCGTACGCGTTGTACGACCGGCTCCCATTGACTTCAATGGGAGTCCGACCGAATCGAGTCCGATAGCCTACGAACGCATCGTACTCGTCCGGTCGGACTGCCAGAGTCCGATTCGGTCGGAATTCTCTCCGGGTCCGGCTCGGTCGGAGAGATTTCCGGCCCGAATCGGAATCGGCCCCTATGTCTCTACCAGATAATGCGTTACTGAACATAAGTAACTAGTTCTTTTACCTGTGTCACTGGAGTGGTGCCTACTAGCCCATTCATGTAAAGGTCCTCTGCTGTGCACCTAACTTACTCTAGGCCTTTATTTTAACAGTATGTAGCAGTGTGCAGTGTATGATGCTGCATGTGTATGCTTTAGTGTACGCGTGCCTGTGATTGGTACATAACATAGAGACCTTTGGATACTATTTTGGAAGCCCAGGGTCTGGAAAAGTTAGTTCGGGTGAGGACTGCAGCCCCAGATAGGAGATGTGGATTGCTGATATTTTTCATGAGGAAGGGTTGGACACACAGACACAGAAGGAGAGGGAACAGAGCATCCTCTGAGCGCATCAAATGTCTCTTTGAGCAGTTTAGGCTCATTATCAGGAGAGATACTGGGTCTGATAAGTTGGGCAAGGTATGATCAGGGAATCATATTAAACTGGAAGGCTTAGGCCTTTGATCCTTTGTGAGACATATTTCAGTGGAGACTGACAGCCAGGTATGATCCCCGGTTACTCCCTCAGTCTCTGTTGTGGGTCATTCGGCAGCCGCGGTCCGTGCAGGTAGCAGCGATGGGGCCGGGTGAGGGGGGATTTCGAGGGACGATGCAGAGGGAAAATTAAATAAATAATTAATTTTCCCTCTGCATCGTCCTTCGAAATCCCCCCTCACCAGGCCCCACCGCCCCACCACCCCACCGCTGTTACCTGCATTAACCGCGGCTGTCATTCGGAATTGCAGATGCTCCTACTTTGGCAGACTGTCCCTTTGACAAACGACAGGACAGAGGCGAGGGTACTTCAAAGTAGTTGAAACCCACAACACAAATTTCAAATGACCAGACTCTAAATCAGGTCTGTGTCGGGAAATGGACTATAAAAGTAGAATCATGAGTCCCTCAGGATGTTCATCAGCGAAGGCAATATCACCAAAATTTTGAGCTGCTGCAACCAGCACAGGGGAAGAAAGTATGCTAGTCTCCCAGCTGGGTCAGAGTCCATCACTCAGGAAGCCAAAAACACTTGCTCTGTACCTAGAGCGCTAGTCTTTTGCTTCCCTGCCAAGCCTGTGCACCCTGTGAGGAGAAGGAGAGAGCTTGGAGGGAGCAAGGATTTAAGAAATTGGAGTATTATTTGAGGGGGGTAAGTACCCACCTCAAGCAATAATCACAATCCTTGTCAGGATGAACAATTAGAATTGTTAACAAAACCTGACCTCATCCCTCTGGTAGCTAGAGCATATATCAGACAGTCTAAAATTAGAGGCAATGTGTAAAGTATTTATGCAGTACCAAAATAGTGATGAATTGAAATGCAGAATAATAAAATACCGAACTGAATTGGAAAAATAGAGTGAAATGTACTAACCAGTACAGTTAAAAAAGTAGAAAACAAAACACAATAAAAGTGTCAATCCAGTTTGTAAAAATAGAGTTATTTTTAATGAACAAATAGAGATCAAAACAACCAAAATCTTATGTAGGGAAGTGGACGTATGATTTTTAGAAGTTTTAGATAATTCTAGTGCCAAGAAATGCAAAGAGCCAATCACAGTTATCTGGTCACTCTAGTCCGGGTTCAAAGTCAAAGGTTAAAGCCAACTGCATGGCGCATGAGTCTGAAACAAGGACCAGGTTAATTCCAGTGAAAAGTTTATGTTCTGACTTAGTCGTTTTTCTGGTAAAGACCTCATCAATGAGGTCATCAGCAGGTCATGGTGCAAGCTGGATCTAACGGTCTTGTAGAAGGCAGCTAGCTGAAACACATGACATCAGTGGAAGGCTCAGCTCCTGCAGGAAGTTTGAGGCTATCAATGTTGAATGCGAGAAACCTCCAAGCAGGTGATATCCAAAGTTGGGGCTGAGGAAGGCGTCGTCATGCTGCTGCTCTGTGTTGGTCCCGGTAAAGTCCTCTAAGTTCGGACTTACAAAAGATTTCTGGAAGTCAGGATTCTTTCAGCATGGTAAACCAGCAAGTTGAGTCTAACTGGTAGTTCGAAATCGGCAGTTGTGGCTTGTCAGCAGTCCGGTGGAAGCCTCCAGTTCTTTTATGGAAAGTTTTGAATACAAATTAATGTGTCCAATCTTGCAGTTTTTGGTAGTGAGATAGTACATTCGAACACCAGCCAAGCGTCCTGACAAGGACCTTTTGGGCAACACTTAGGGGGTTAGGACTTAAAATCCTAGAAGCCACCAGCAGAGTCCAGGGCAAATCAAGTTGAAATTGGTCAGCTGGGCTCAGCAGAAATTTGGGATTCTTGCAGTTTTTGTGTTCATAGAGCTGAGTAGGAGGCCACCCTTCTGTCCTGGGTACAAGTAGGGAGCAGGTCCAACCCATGAGGTTTCTATCCACAGGCTCAACAGCAGTTGCAGTCCTTCTTCTGTCTTCCAGAAGTCCAGAGATGTTACAGCCTGTGGGTGGGGGAATCTCTTGGCCATTCCATAACCAATGGTATAAAAGTTCTCAGGGGTGCCCCTACCCACTATTGCAGCACTTCCAGTGTGTTTTACTGTAACCATCTCACTATGCCTTGCTCTACCTTTAACAATGTGGCAAAACCTTTCTTCCCTTGTGTAGAGCTCTGGGCACACCCCTGAGGTGTGTGTAGGAAAATGAGAGAACTCCCTCTGCAAACCACTTCTGAAACAAGTTTTCCCTCCACTAGGATTGGTGCCACTCTGGCTACTAGGACAATGGTGGGGTAGCCCTAGGTCGGCCTCTTACTGGGGATGTCCCTTTGAAGCATGTGCTGTTGATGGGAACACCCCAAGGCCATCCTGTCAAGAGGAGGTCACATTTCCACCCAGTCAAGGCCCTTTGTTCCCTCGCCTGGATACCGTTCACACCTCTTAGCAGGCTGCCAGATGACAGGTGGGAATAAGCTCTGAAAGGCTACCAGAGGCTTTAGGCAAGAACATACCATCTTTCTAAAAGTGATGTATTCAAAATAGTAATTTAAAATCCAACTTAACCATTAGATTGAGTTTTAAATTACTATTAACTTGAGTTCTTGAATCATGTTTCTATCGATTCCCAAAATTAGGTTATGCATTATCTAGTGTTATAATGTAATCCAGTGTTTTTCCAAGGGAGTGCCAGCCTTCACACAATGAAAAATGACTTTGGATGTTTTTCACTGCCAGGACATGTAAAATGTAAGTACATATCTCCTATTATGTATTCCATGCACCCTGCCTTTTGGGCTTTTATGGCCTACCTTAGGGGAGACTTATCAGTATTAAAAAGGAAGGTTAAGGCCTGGTAAAAGAGTTATTTTAGTAGTTTAAATTTGCAGGGGAAGAACTGAAGACATGATTTGCCCTGTCACGTTAGTGGTAGCACAATAGCTGCTGCAGTCCACTAATAACATTTAACTTACAGGCTCAAGGTACACAGAGTAGGTAAGTTAAATATGGCTATCAGGGATTAGCCAGTTCTACATGTGTTTAGGGGACGGACACATACACTTCATGCTGAACAACAATGCCCTAGTGTTCAGAGTCCATACACTAGCAATAAAATCCAACAAAAAGTGTGTGGGGCTGACCACACAGAAAGGGCATTTCCTTACTTAAGACCCTCTGCCCCTGAGCTAAAGGCAAGGAGCAGCAGCCATTACATTAGCAGTTCTCCTTCATATTTCAGTGGAGAGGATTTAGAAAAGCCTTCTACATTGTCAGGGTCAGTTACAGCCTGTTTTTACAGCCTCACACCCTCCATTCAATTGGGGAATTAGTACACCTCAACCATTTTAGGCATATCGTCTTTTCTACTTTGGACAGTATGGTTTCTGTTCTATGCTCAACCCTAAACACTAACATGGTCCAGGGGAATCCTCTCTCATCTGCAGATCCCATCTGGGTTAGACCCTAAATCTAGCTGACTTATAGAGGAAACCCAGCAGGTGAAAAGCACCATCATGGCCAATAAGGGTAGGTGGCTGATCTTGCCTCCTAGCTCAAGCATCTGTTCCCAAGAGAAGGTCTGTGCTGGCCCAAAGGTAAGTAACCAGCAGAGACACTTACAGCTATCAGTGTCAGGAACCAGGCTCCTTGCTATCCACTGACTGGTGGAAGCTCTAGTCTGATGCCACAAGTAGGCCTCACTTCCTGTGTTGGAGCTGGTGATGAGCCATTCACTTGCTTCTGAGATTCCTTGGACCTCTTAGCTTTCTTTGAGTGAAGGTCCACAACGTCAGGTTGCAGACACCCTCCTTCCACTTCCACTTCTGCTATCTCAGGGCTGGTGCCTGAGACTTAGCAGGTGGCTGGCAGTCTAGGACTTCTAGGATGGACACAAAGTCCCCTTCAAGGGTAACACTTCCTCAGAAAGTCTTGGCTGAGTCTGTCTGACTAAGGCTCCCTGTCTCTTGTCATTGTTTCAGTGTAGGTGTCCCTCCCAGGTCAGCAGTGGCCTCATCAGTGCCAGTTGTGTGGTCCTCTCCTACCTGAGTAGGTAACCCCTGGCTCTCTGAACCTCTCAATAAGAGTTGGCTCCTCCTCCTACCTTTTCCTCTTTTTAGGGCCTCTCTACACTGTGCTTAGGGTTAGTACCTCCAGGAATTTAGGCTCATATGGCACCCTGGGCCGCCATCCAGCCTGTCTATATCTTTTCCTGTTGGTGCTCACTGTCAGGGGTAGGTCAGGATTGACCACCACCCTTCTCTGAGCAAAGACCTCTTTCCATTCTAGGACACCATTGTCTCGGGTGGACAGATTCCCACCCATGAGCATTCCTCACACTACAAACTTCACCTGACAGATATTGATCTGGGGAAACCAGCCTGTCAATGCCATGGCTGGCACTTGTATTATTCAGAGCAGTGGCAGTGACCCCATTCACCATGATCCGACAGAAGTGGCTCCTACCGACCTTAGAGATCACCAGCTTATCATCTGGGTCCACTTCCCAGTTAAAGACTATTAAGGCCTCCTCTGGGTAATCCTCCCCCATACGATAGTAGCTATGGAGTACCCACCAGTATTAACCTTCGGTCTGGGGCAGGAGGCATCCCCCATTCTATGCCCGGACTGCTGGCAGTCATATCACTCACCCTTCTCAAATGTTTCTTCCTCCTGGGTTCCCATTTCCCCTATGTCAGGAGTGGGATGGGACTCTTTCCCTTCTTTAGGTTTTTGGGGCCTTAGGGAGATCTCATTTTAAAGGTTGTTGCTCCACTCCTTTTCCTTCTGTGGGCATATCAACCCTTTCTTGGGATCACCCCCTCTGGGATCTCTTGGATCTACGAGTGCACACCCAATCATCAGGCCTCTTACTGAGCTTTCCAGCGTTAGTCAACTTTGAATCCACTTGATGCTGGTGTAACAACTACAAATAACCGTTACTTCAAATGTGCTCATTGACATTCAAATTATACAGCCCATCATAAACAATAAACTGATTACCTTTAATACAGACTTCTAGTGTCTTTACTAAGATGCCTGCAAAGTCCACCCAGGTCTGGTGTGTATCTTTGTACATGTCTCTGAACTTTTGCCTAAAATGGCAAGGTGTGAGCCCACACTTTTCTAGTTGGCATCCTTCATGTGAAGGTAGGATTCAGCTACCTCTTCTTCTAGAATCAGTAATCTACCCTTAAATTAGTTGGTTTTAGCACATGCAGAAATGCTGGCTTCAAAGCACAAATACTTATCAAAGTATCTAAATATTGAAACTAAGCCTTCTGAAGGTGAGCCATAAAGTCACTTCAAGGCACCACCTGCTTTATGGCCCATTCACACACCATTCACGCACCACACGCAAGACTTTCATAACGCCGGCCATGGGCCCAATACAACAAATCAGTGCACTGATATTGACATACCACTGGCATGAAAGGACCCATCACGTTCATAGACCACAGGACGGAATCAGTTTGATTACATTTTACCACCTGTCAAGTAACCGCCTCCTTTCTGAACATTACCGAATGCATGCCTAGTGAACCTTTACTAATGGCTCCCATGACAGCCACATGAGGCTCAGGAAGACAAGTCCTTCTTGCACTTTTAGCGCACTCACTGTGCTAAATTCAACTCCTTCCAGTTTGTGAATGCAAGTTGTGGGTGTCCTAGTATGCCCCAAGGCCTATTCCTCGAACTGAGCAAGCATATCTACCTTTGAAACTTTGGCAAACTTGCTGGGGAAATTTCCAAAGTTTCCTAAATAGAACATCATAAACTATGAAGGACTGTCGTTTTTGAAACAAAGGGTAGTCTGTGAGAATGTAGCATATGTCCCATCTACCATTATGTGCAGTGCTGTGACTGTAATGCACTTATCATACAGCAAACTGAACATCTACTCAGTTCTGACAGAGGATGAACATGGCAAGCAGGTCAACCATTGACCCATACGTGCCATAGTAATTCAATGTCAGTGTGGCACCAATGGGTCTATTTCATAGGTGCAGATGAAGTCATGACATGTGTATCTGTACTACCTTGACTATCTGCCTTCTACGTATGCAATATCCCTGGGAAAGCACACCTACCCTAATCTTTTCTTACCTGTTCCTGTCTCTGTCCTCATCAGAGGCCTGACTAATCCTGTATAATTGTCAAGTGACCCTATACTAATGCCTTCCATCCCTAGCTAATTGAAGCTCGAGAAAACATGTCTTTCATGTGCCAAGAACTCACTTACTGTGCTACATCCAACTCCTTCCTGTTTGTGGATGCAAGTTGGGGGTGTCCAAGGATGCCCTACAAGGCTTGTTCCTCAAACTGATCGAGCATCTCCAATGTTAAAACTAAGGCAAACATGCTGGGGAATGCTGCGGAAGTTCCCTAAGTAATACGCCAAACAAATGCCCTGTGGGACTCATTCAACAACACTTTTACTTTTGCTTTGACAGCACAAAAACTCAATTAACTAACTTGTATCATACCCAATGTTATTGAAAAAGGGTACAGGATGCAATATCTTGTATGATGATTGTTTTCACATCTTAAACTAAAGATGTGAAAACAATCTTCATTCAATATATTGTGTTCTGTACCCCTTTTCAATAACATGGTTATGATACAAGTTAATAATTGAGTTTGCACACTTTCAAAGAAAGCAAGTAGAAATGTTGGTGAATATAGTCCAACAGGATATTTGTTTGACTTATTACAGTTACTCTGGTTCTCGTGGGCAATCAGGGTGGTCCTTGTGTAGTATACATAAGTTTCCTTAACAAACACTTCAAAATCCAATCAAGCCTCTAACATTTTGCCATACAGGGTACTTCATGGCAATGTGGCATATGTTCTGTCCACAAGTATGTGCATTGTGGGGATTATAATGCACTGGTCAATCAGCAAACAGAGCACCTACCACATTCTGAGGGTGGATAAAGGTGTCAAGCAGGTCATAAGGAAGTCCATGTTTTCCCTAAGTAGAGGAACTAAAATTCTGCAGCTGCTTGCCTAGAAAAGTAGTTGCTCATAGCCAGTAAGTATCCATGCACAGCCATTAAAAAGTTTTCCTAACGGCAGCTCCACCTCAGTCAATTTTTCAGTACTTTGCTTTAGTATGATACAACATAAAGCAAGTAGGAAAACACTGAGATGGGTACTGTGGACAGTAAACTCGACTGCGATCAGCAAAGTATCGCTCCTGCAGCCTTGCCACGTCCTCCAGAGCATATGAAGTGGAGGCTGCTGCTTCTGTAGCAGTGAGACTTTCAATCACAGACAACCGAAAGTCAAGGAAAGACGATAAACAACATATGCATTGTATGTTGCTATCTGGATAAGGTGGTTAAACAGTTTCTTATACCAAGTGTGAGTTTTACGACTCGCATTACATGGCTGAAGAACCTGGTTGTTCTTGTCCACTCTGCCCATGTACTTGTTGTAATCAAGTATACAGGTGATCTTATGGACTTTGTCCATCTGACCCCAAACTGTAATGGGGGAAGTGCTCTCATCATGAAATATAGTGAGCATGTATACATCATGCCTATCTGAAGACTTGAGGAATGCAATGCAGTGCTCTGAGATTTCTGGAGCTTCTTGCAAACAAGCTCCTGTAAGGAATTCTTTGTGGCTACAATGAACTGTACCGAAGGCCACAGTGCCAGCTTTGTAGAGCTCACTGAATAGCTCTAGTCCTGTATAGAAATTTTCCACATAAAGGTTATAACCTTTGTGAAGGAGTGGATGGACAAGCTCCCATACAATCTCTCCTGTGACCCCCAGCACGGGAGGGCAACCTACAGAGTTTAGAGCAGAGTCCTTCCCTGTATACACTCTCAAGCTGTAGACATAGCCAGTAGAGCTCTCACACAATATGTACAGCTTGAGGTCATAGCAAGCTCTTTTGTTCACAATGTGCTGCCTGAACAGCAGCCGCCCTTTGTACAGGATGAAGGACTCAGCGATGGCTATATACTTTGCAGGAGCATAAATCTCTGGATACAAGGCAGACAAATATTCCACAAATGGACAAATTGTTAAACAAAAAGTCATAGTCTGGGTGGTCCCAGGGCACTGCAACAGAATTGTTATTAAAATGCAGCATACGCTGCATAGCAAAAAACTGGCCTGGGCGGTGAACTCCGCTCCGTATGCAGAGTTTGCGCAGTTTGCGGAGTCTTTATCCACTCTGCGGAGCTTGCGGGGTTCCGAAAAAGTCTGAGTAGCATAGCGGATAGGAGTTTTTTCCTCTCTCATGCTTGAGGAAAATCCAACGTGGTACCACTTCCCAGCGAGATCTCTCAACGTGGGCGGTCACGGATGGTCTCTACTGCTCGCTTTGAGAAACCTTCCATTCGTGTTGAGGAACCTACAGCTCAAATAGAACTTCTACTCAAGCAGCAGAAAGAAGCAGCGCTCTCTTGCACTGCAAGTGATGCCATTCGCACTGATTGTACAATGCAGGACAAACACCCAGCGCTACAAATCAGCGCAAATGGCGCGAGGTAACACACTCCGCCACTCGTGGATCTCCGCGTAGCTTGGTGAAGTTTTTTTGTCACTTCGTAGAGTTCCGCGTAGAGGAACTCCTTGAACTCCGCCCAGGCCTACAAAAACAATCTCTGCTCATGTGCGATGCGAAGATGGGGAATAACAAACCGTGCAAGTAGACCAGTAGGACTGCCAGGTTGGTTGCTGCACTAACCCAATTTTGAGCGTAAGGCCCAAATATATCTTCAACTCCTCCAGCGAAGTTGGAGTCCACTGGTGTGCCTTAGAATAGGGCCCTAGAGTGCCTCCATGCTCGCTCAGAAGTTGTTTGGCACGCACATTTGTTTGCTTCACAATTTGCTCAAGGAAGTCAACATCCAAAAAGAGATGGATGTATTCAAATGGCAAAAAGTTGGCCGTATCGACTTTACATCCAGCTTCGACAGTAAAATGCTGACTTTGCGGCTGAACTAAATATGGGGGCTGCCAAGAGAGCACTCCATCTGTGGTTGCCGCTGCACATGCTTACTCTCTGGGTTGGTATAACCTGCTACTCTTGTCCTGCTGTATAGGGACAGCTTGCGAAGGGACAGCACGACTGTCATCATCATCTCCCTTTGAATTGCTGCAAGATGAGTTGTGGGATGGGGACTCCACCGACTGAAAAATCACTCCCAGATTCTGCTCCATTGTCCTCACCCTCAGATGCTGTCTCAATATTTGGTGTCTTAATCTCTGATCCTGCCTCAGGGCTGTCCTCCATATTCTAAGTTAAGGCTTGAGCAGTAGTCATCCACCAAGACTCCGTCTCTGCTACTGCTTAAAACCATCCTTCTAAAACACTATTCTACTTATAAGGCAGATAGAATGTATGAAACAGTTAGTGGGTGTGTGCATGAGCGATGTGTGCAACAGTAAATAACGACAAAGTCACCTTACCAAGTCTTCTTTCCAAAATCAGCAGGTTCTCCAAAGACACTAAACAACACAAAAAAGACACAGTATTACTTCACCTAGCCACAAGGCCCTCCTCCTGTATAAAAAGTGAAAAACAAATGCTGGACTAGCAAGTCGCCAGCGGCACGCCCCCTTTCTCCACTACTCTGCAAACTCGCCTCCTGGCGCAGTGCTGGTTGGGGGAGGAAGTCCCCTTGAATGCTGTGGGTTCTTTGGGGCCAACAAGCCCTCCTGTTACCTCCAGTAAGTCCCAAACAGCAGAATTGTTGAGAGGTCGTCGGAGGCCATGCCCCCTTTTCCCACCAGTCTGCAAATGCACCTCCTGGTGCACTTCTGCTTGGCGGATGAAGTCTCCTTGACTGCTGAGAGTCTGTGGGGGCCAACAAGCCCTCCTATTACCTCCAGTAAATTCCACACAGCTGGATTGCTGAAAGGGCTTCGGAGGCCATGCCCCCTTTCTCCACCACTCTGCAAACGCGCCTCCTAGCGCACTACTAATTGGTGGATGAAGTCCTCTTGGAAGCTGCAGGTCCTTAGGGGCCAAGAAGCCCTCCTGTTACCTCTAGTAAGTGTGACACAGTGGGATTCGTGAGAGCTGGTTGGAGGCCCGCCCCCTTCCTCCACCACTCTACAAACATGACTACTAGTTAAAAAACCAAAGAAATTCACTGAAAAGACCAAAGGTTACAGGGATGTTATAGTTAGGAAATAGAATTTAAAAAGCCTTAGAAATTCATTGAAAAACCAAAGGTTAGAGGGAAGTTATAGTTAGACTGACATTTTGCTCGTACAAAACCAGAGAAATTCAGCAGTTATAGTTAGCTGAGCTAACTATAATGTGTGCCCCCACAATGCACTGCTTATGACCTCACATATTACTTCACTCATGAGATGGTCAGTGGCAACACTGATGACATCTCAAATGATATCACTGATGTCATCACTGATGACATCTAAAATATCATCACTGATGACATCATCCACACTCACACATCTATTCACTGATTCATAGAGTTACTCACACATCAACTCATCCATATATTTAATTCTATATCCTAACTATAACGTCCCTGTCACTTTTGTTTTTTTCAGTGGAAAAAAAAAATATATATATATATATAATTAAACGGCATCACCCAGCGGAGGGAAATAATTGGTGAACTGAAAACGAACAACAAGTACCAGCATGCTCAAAAATGCAGCCTATCGAGGTGTCCACCAGGGGGCAAAAACTTTAAATACGAGCAATTGTTTGTTTGGAATGTTTTTCAGTTTTTGGATACTGTGGCTCTCCTTTGAGAAAAGTCAAATGTTGACTGAAACGCGACAGGAATTGCCAGTGCTGTTCATTAAATAAAAGTGTCACCGTGAGGAGTGCGAGTCATTTCTTTCTGTGGAGAGAGTTTTTGGTCATATTAAACGGCTTGGTCCCGCCGTGAGTCTTGCACCACCACTTAAAAGAGCGCCAGGTCTGCCCGAAATTGGACCCTGTTTTGTTGCCAGTGAAAGCTTTTAAGGGACAGTAGGCGCCGCCAAGGATTAACTTTGGTAAAGGACTCCTGCAGCTTTGAAAATGGGCATGCAATGGGAGCTACGGGGATGGACATAAACACAGCTAATTAAACGGCATCACCCACCGGAGGGAAATAATTGGTGAACTGAAAACGAACAACAAGTACCAGCATGCTCAAAAATGCAGCCTATCGAGGCGCCCACCAGGGAGCAAAAATTTTAAATACGAGCAATTGTTTGTTTGGAATGTTTTTCAGTTTTTGGATGCTGTGGCTCTCCTTTGAGAAAAGTCAAATGTTGACTGAAACGCGTCAGAAATTGCCATTGCTGTTCATTAAATGTAAGTGTCACCGTGAGGAGTGCGACTCATTTCTTTCTGTGGAGAGAGTTTTTGGTCATTTATATATATATTAACTGATAGCTGTGTGTCTGCTAGCAGGCCTGTTGGCCCGTTGGTCTCCCTCTGCGAGTCCGGCCACAGCTCTCCTTCTGCGAGCCAGTACGGTGCTGTGCTTTTGCGAGCCAACGGCTCGTAGGTCTGCCTCTGCGAGCTGAGCCCACGGGCCGCAGCTCTTCCTCTGCGAGCCTGCCCGACGGCCTGCAGGTGTCCCTCTGCTAGCCGAACCGCAGCTGACACTCTGTGAGA
>CAWUFW010021825.1:0-110645 GCA_963921515.1 Calotriton arnoldi | reverse complement strand
AGCCCTGGCATCACAAAATGGATGCTGCTGCCACAGACACGAGTCTGGCCTCCTGCTGCTGGACGAAACTCCGGCAGGGGAGGCCTGGACAATAGGTTTCCTGTCCCAGGGAGGTGTGACCACCTCCCCAGACAGGATAATGTGTATTGGGGCTGGGCGGGAGCACCATCTGTGTGCTTTGAAGTCCTGCACTGGGGGCACATTTGGTGTCCCTGTGCATACCCCAGTTCAAACCGGATCAGGGGCTTGCAGCCCCTGCTTTGGCGCGAACTGGACAAAGGGAAAGGGGTGTAGCCACCCCTCTGCCCTGACCCACCCATAGGTGGGGCCACAGAGTAGTCCAACCCCTATCTTTAGTATAAAGATAGGAACCCAGTCCTTAGGACTTTAGATTATCCCTGGATGAAACTCTGAAACAGAATCCTGGACCTTCGACGCTCTACTCACGATTAGAGGACAGAAGAATCTCCCTTGGGGTCAAGGAGTGACTCCCCTGCTTGGCAGGCACCAAAGAAGCATCTGTCCGGTTCGCATTTCTGAAGCTCCTGTCGGACGCCGAAGTCATCGCATCACCAGAGGTCGATTCTCAGACTTCCCCAAGGCTACCCTGAGTCCCCAGCAAAGCTGAGGCCCGTGGCTATGGTGGGTGACTTGAGACCATGACCCCTGGACACCAAGCACATTTGCAAGTGCATCCTCTTCTGGGTCTCCCAAGAAGTCGTGCTTTGGGCTTCGAGTAGCCCTAGCCTCCAGCACCACCTGCATAGAAGATCACTGGCCCCCACTCCACGAGTGTCCTGTAAGCCAGCTCCACGTGCGGCATCACGAGGCTCCTTCGCGGTCGCTAGCCCGTTGGCTAGTAGCCCTTAACGAAGGCCAATCCTTTTCTTACTTGGCATCCTGGTTGCTCCAGGCCTGTCCTCACTTACTCTTGCTGGGTGAGTTCCACAGACCTTGCTGGTCTGCACCATCGACGATCTACATCTTCACCGAGACTTGCCGTTGCCAAGGCTTGTTGGGTCCAATCCGGTCGCCGACACCTCAGCACTCGACAGACATTGTCTACCAGCCCGAATCCTGCTCCTGGTCGCCGACAACGCCTCCTGGACCTCGTGGCTGAAGAGTCAAGACAACCGTCAACGCACCTGAAGCACTCAACATCGGTGGGAATCTGTCCATCGCCTTCCTGGTCACTGGCTAGTGACCCAGACTCTGTCCCCTCTGCTTTCAGGTTCTTCAGAACTCCGATCCACTCTTGGATCCACCCGGACACTTTTCTCTTGGCCGCCAGCAGCACTTTGCAGCAGATCGCCATTCGAATCGACGACGAAACCCGACCCCGAAAGGCACCTATGCACCCGGCTTCCCTGGGTGAGGTAACACGAGTACTCCGGTGCTCCCGTGGGTAGAGACTCTTCAAAGTCCTAGATCTCAAAGGGTTTTGTCCTAGTCCTCTTTTAAGTGTCCCTTTTCTCTAATTTCCCGATCCCGACTTTCTCCATAGAAGTCAACGGCGTATCGCGGTTGTGTATTTACACTGCACGCGTCTCCCGTAGTTCCCCTGTGTCACTACCTTGGGTGGTTCCTTGTGGTCCAAGCACTTCTAGAGGCTCTAGGCCTAGTGTCTAGTTCAGTCGTGGTTCGCATACCACTTTATTGGTATATGGTTTGGTACGCCCCTGGGGCCCAAACGTGTATTTGTGCTATTACTGTGATTTAGTAACTTATAACTTATGTACTTCGAACTCTAGCCTCATAAAGAGACTAGAGGGGTGTGGTTAGCAATAAATACATATATTTTGAATATATACCTGGTGTGGTGCTCTTTCATTTGGTCCCTCAAGAGATTATAGACTGGTAAAACAAGCTGCTTTACATTCCTTCAAGACTTAGCCTGAAGGCTGCTCTCCATAGCTACCACTAGGATAGCTTTCAATAAAGGTTGTCTTTAACCTATCTCCAATAAGGGGTTGTTTGGACTGGTGCAAGGTGCCCACTATAATTAGTGGACAGCATATGCCAGGCCAACTTCTCACATTGGTGTGCAGCGTGTGGGATTCCAGCTTGCTATTGTTTTACCAGATAATCTCAATTGAATTGATCAACTGAAAACCACTAAAGGTACCTAAGGTACATATAATTTAAGCTTAGAATACAGTAAGTTCTACTGAACTTAGAGTTGTGTGTTAAGGGATAGCACAACCCTTTCTACAACTCAAGAGAGTTTAGTAGGCCACACTAGAGTAGGTAGTGCATACACCACACCACACTAGTAATGTCTTTAAGGGTAGGATCTAAAGAATCCTTGCAGGAAGCCATTGAGCTTCCACCCTCCAAGTATGATACACTCCCATTCTTGGAATTGAGAGCTTTATGCAACTTGAGAAAAATAAGGACAGGCCAAAGCCCCACCACCCAACACCTCAAGGAGTTGTTGGTGGCTTATGACCTTAGTAAGCCCTTGGGGACTGAAGGGGTAGGAGCTGAGGGTGGGGCAGAGGAAGAGGAGGAGGCCAGGGGTACCAATACCCCCAGCCCCCCTCTGAGACTGGCCAGGAGGGTGACAATGACCCTGACCTGGATAACCCAATCCCTCCTGTGGAAGATGATGAGGATGATCAGAATGATGCCCTCTTTGTCCCCACAGGAAGGATTAAGAGTGTGCCCAGGGAGTCTAGATCTCCTTCTCAGGAGTCTAACCACTCTGGCACCTCCATAGGGAGCTCTATCTCCTCTCACAGGAGGGAATCCTCTCATGAGAGAAGAGACAGACTGCTCCAGTATGAGGAGACTCAGCTGGAAATCAGAAAAAAGCAATTGGCTTTAGATAGGGAATCCCTAGATCTCCTTAGAGAGAGAAGAAAGTTGGGACTAGAGTCCCATGGTGGCAGCAATATCCCTAGAGAAAGGGACAGGTCTTATGACCATAGAAACCTAAACAAGATTGTCCCTCCCTACCAGAGTGGGGATGACATCCACAAATGGATAACTAGCTGGAGAGGGTCTGTAAAGTTCAGAAGGTCCCCCAGAGGCAGTGGGCAGCAATCTTGTGGCTCTCCTTTGCAGACAAAGGTAGAGACAAGCTCCTCACTGTAGAGAAGAGGATGCTGACAATTACACAGTCTTGAAGAGTGCTCTGATAGATGGGTTTGGCCTAACCACTGAACAGTATAGGTTGAAGTTCAGAGACACCCAAAAAGCTCAGACTCAAGACTGGGTTGATTTTGTAGATTGTGCTACAAAGGCTCTGGAAGGTTGGATACATGGCAACAAAGTGCATGACTTTTTAGGATTGTACAATTTGATTATGAGGGAGCAGATCCTTAATAATTGTCAAAACCAGCTTTTGCACCAGTATCTGGTGGACTCTGATCTGACCTCTCCCCAAGAATTGGGAAAGAAGGCAGACAAATGGGTCAGGACCAGAGTAAAAACTAGAAATCAGGGTGGTGACCAGAAGAAAGATTCTACTAAGTCCCAAGAGAAAGGTGGGGATAAATCTAAAGATAAGTCCCCTACAGGGCCCCAAAATTCCTCTTCTGGGGGTGGGTCGCAAACTCCTTCCTCTCCTGAAAAGAAACCATATTGCCATGTCTGTAAAAAGCCTGGGCACTGGAAAACTGATCCCAGTTGCCCCAGGATTGGCAATAAAGAAAATGTTCCTCCCACAACTACTACCACCCCTCCTGGTACTACCAGTAGTAATCCTCCAGTTGGGAGTAGTGCACCCAAAAGTTAGGTGCTTTTGCAAGAGGAACAGAGGTGTGCCCTAGTTTAGACAGGGACCCCTCAACAGACTCCTCTGACTCTGATGGTGGTATAGGATTTGCCACCTTTACCATGGGTCCCATAGCATTGGGCAGGTACAGATTGGAGCCAATAATTAATGGTCAGAAAGCTGTGGCATTTAGGGACACTGGGGCTAGTGTCACCATGGTGGCAGGGAAACTAGTCCCCCCTCACCAGCTTTTACCTGAGTTTAAATACCAGGTGACCAACATTGATGGTGTCAGAACAGATCACCCCATGGCCATAGTCAATCTCAGCTGGGAGGGGGTCACAGGCCCAAAAAGAGTGGCAGTGTCCCCAACCCTACCTGTAGATTGCCTGATGGGCAATGATCTGGAAATTTCAGCCTGGGCTGAAGTTGAACACCAAACCCATCTTAGGATGTTGGGCGTCCCTGTAAAGGTTAGTGGGGCTGTGATGGCCACAGCCCCAGCCGAAGAATTTGGAGAGATGGAGCCTGAAAGAATGGCCCACTCTCCCCCAAAGAGAGCACAAGGGTTGAAGAAAAGTCTTCTTCCCCCCAGACAGTAGGTAAGGGTCAGCCTCCTCAGGGAACTGACCCTACCCCTAGTGAAGGAACTGCCACAGAGGTAGTCAGGCCTGGCCTGGCCACACCCCTGATGGCAGAGGACCCTTCCAAGGTGGTACCCCGTCTGGAGCAGGTAACCTGCCCCTCTCTACCCTGCCTCAGTCAGCCCAGGGCTGCAGAGGTCAGGGAGGTCAGTGGACCCCCAGGGCCCCCTGTCCAGAGGAAGCCCCCATCTGCAGATTAGGGGCACCCAGTCTAGTAGCCCTAGCCAGGTGAAAATTCCTCTACACACTGAGGGATCCCCCATACCTTTATGTAGGGACCTCCCCCAGAAGGACTCTGGTAGGCAAGGGCAAACCTGGGACCAGAAGGTTCCAAACCTGCCATGTCCCTCCAGTAGTCCATCCAAAGGGACCCAACCCCCAGCTGTAGGCAGCCAAAGGTTGACCCTTAGAGCAAAGTGCAACTCAGTCATGGAAAGACAGGCATACATGGTGACCAGTGATCTGAGGAAGCTGAGGCCATCATTCCTAGGGCCTCACTTCCCTACTCAGACACCTCACCAGCCTTGTACTTTACCTAAGCACACCACAGGTAGTGATTCCCCATGGTGGAGACCCTCTCATACCCTTAGGGTGAGGGATTGCTTAGTGGACCATAAGACAGGGGGCAACCATGCTAGTGCAGGTGCTTCCTTATATGACCACTTAGTCAATGAAGGCTCAACTGGCCAAGGTTAGCCTTATCTCCTTTCATTGGGGGGGGGGTTATGTAGGAAGGTGGAATCTGACTATATGGTTGCCCCCATTTTTTTTATGGTGTTTTGCTGGTTTATGACTTAGTTGGACTGGGATCCTGCTATTCAGGGCCCCAGTCTATCTGCTTTCTCTGTAAAAAGGTTTCCATGTGCCTTAGGCACATCTCTGATTGGAATCTGGAGTGCCCTTATAAGTCCCTAGTATGTACCAAGGGCATAGGTACCTCAGAGGCCTACCAGGGGCTGCAGCATGTATTATGCCACCCCTGGAAGGCCATCCAAACTGACACCACAGGTCTGCTACTGCAGCCTGGGTAAGGAGGTGCATGCACCCCTTACTGTGATATAGGTTACCTATATCACTAAATACATACACACATAAAAACCTATAAGTCACTCCTAAGGCAGGCCTTATCAATCCTAAAGGCAGAGTGCATGGATCCTATGTGAGAGGGTGCCCCTGCATGAGCAGGGCCCCTCTGCAGCGTTCGGAGACCATCTCTGATGCTGTTTGTAGTGCAGCCTGACCATATACTCTTAAGCGCATTATATCCTCGTGGTAAAATGCTAACTTTGGAATGGCTGCACCTAAACATGTCGTGTTTGGTGTCAAACATCTTGGAATACTACCCCACCGCCAATTCTGGCGGCGGGGGTAGCATTCCACCCTTCTAGAGGGAAAGACATGTTAACTCTGACTAACCCGGTAACTTCTCTCCAAAGCCCTGGCATCACAAAATGGATGCTGCTGCCACAGACACGAGTCTGGCCTCCTGCTGCTGGACGAAACTCCGGCAGGGGAGGCCTGGACAATAGGTTTCCTGTCCCAGGGAGGTGTGACCACCTCCCCAGACAGGATAATGTGTATTGGGGCTGGGCGGGAGCACTTTCGGGTGCTTTGAAGTCCTGCACTGGGGGCACATTTGGTGTCCCTGTGCATACCCCAGTTCAAACCGGATCAGGGGCTTGCAGCCCCTACTTTGGCGCGAACTGGACAAAGGGAAAGGGGTGTAGCCACCCCTCTGCCCTGACCCACCCATAGGTGGGGCCACAGAGTAGTCCAACCCCTATCCTTAGTATAAGTATAGGAACCCAGTCCTTAGGACTTTAGATTATCCCTGGACGAAACTCTGAAACAGAATCCTGGACCTTCGACGCTCTACTCACGATTAGAGGACAGAAGAATCTCCCTTGGGGTCAAGGAGTGACTCCCCTGCTTGGCAGGCACCAAAGAAGCATCTGTCCGGTTCGCATTTCTGAAGCTCCCGTCGGACGCCGAGGTCATCGCATCACCAGAGGTGGATTCTCAGACTTCCCCGAGGCTACCCTGAGTCTCCAGCAAAGCTGAGGCCCGTGGCTATCGTGGGTGACTTGAGACCATGACCCCTGGACACCGAGCACATTTGCAAGTGCATCCTCTTCTGGGTCTCCCAAGAAGTCGTGCTTTGGGCTCCAAATAGCCCTAGCCTCCAGCACCAACTGCACCGAAGATCACTGGCCCCCACTCCACGAGTGTCCTGTAAGCCAGCTCCACATGCGGCATCACGAGGCTCCTTTGCGGTCGCTAGCCCATTGGCTAGTAGCCCTTAACGAAGGCCAGTCCTTTTCTTTCTTGGCATCCTGGTTGCGCTAGGCCTGCCCTCACTGACCCTCGCTGGGTGAGTTCCCCAGACCTTGCTGGTCTGCACCATCGACGATCTACATCTTCACCGAGACTTGCCGTTGCCAAGGCTTGTTGGGTCCAATCCGGTCGCCGACACCTCAGCACTCGACAGACATCGTGTACCAGCCCGAATCCTGCTCCTGGTTGCCGACAACGCCTCCTGGACCTCGTGGCTGAAGAGTCAAGACGACTGTCAACGCACCTGAAGCACTCGACATCGGTGGGCATCTGTCCATCGCCTTCCTGGTCACTGGCTAGTGACCCAGACTCTGTCCCCTCTGCTTTCAGGTTCTTCAGAACTCCGATCCACTCTTGGATCCACCCGGACACTTTTCTCTTGGCCGCCAGCAGCACTTTGCTGCAGATCGCCATTCGAATCGACGACGAAACCCGACCCCGAAAGGCACCTATGCACCCGGCTTCCCTGGGTGAGGTAACACGAGTACTCCGGTGCTCCCGTGGGTAGAGACTCTTCAAAGTCCTAGATCTCAAAGGGTTTTGTCCTAGTCCTCTTTTAAGTGTCCCTTTTCTCTAATTTCCTGATCCCGACTTTCTCCATAGAAGTCAACGGCGTATCGCGGTTGTGTATTTACACTGCACGCGTCTCCCGTAGGTCCCCTGTGTCACTACCTTGGGTGGTTCCTTGTGGTCCAAGCACTTCTAGAGGCTCTAGGCCTAGTGTCTAGTTCAGTCGTGGTTTGCATACCACTTTATTGGTATGTGGTTTGGTACGCCCCTGGGGCCCAAACGTGTATTTGTGCTATTACTGTGATTTAATAACTTATAACTTATGTACTTCGAACTCTAGCCTCACAAAGAGACTAGAGGGGTGTGGTTAGCAATAAATACATATATTTTGAATATATACCTGGTGTGGTGCTCTTTCATTTGGTCACTCAAGAGATTATAGACTGGTAAAACAAGCTGCTTTACATTCCTTCGAGACTTAGCCTGAAGGCTGCTCTCCATACCTACCACTAGGATAGCTTTCAATAAAGGTTGTCTTTAACCTATCTCCAATAAGGGGTTGTTTGGACTGGTGCAAGGTGCCCACTATAATTAGTGGACAGCATATGCCAGGCCAACTTCTCACAAGGGAATCCTCTCATGAGAGAAGAAAGAGGCTGGTTCTATATGAGGAAGCTCAGCTTGAACTCAAAAAGAAGCAACTAGCCATAGACAGGGAATCCCTAGATCTCTTTAGAGACAGAAGAAAGTTGGGACTAGAGTCCCATGGTGGCAGCAATATCCCTAGAGATAGGGAAAGGTCTTATGACCATAGAAACCTAAACAAGATTGTCCCTCCCTACCAGAGTGGGGATGACATCCACAAATGGATAACTGCGCTGGAGAGGGTCTGTAAAGTTCAGAAGGTCCCCCAGAGGCAGTGGGCAGCAATCTTGTGGCTCTCCTTTGCAGACAAAGGTAGAGACAAGCTCCTCACTGTAAGAGAAGAGGATGCTGACAATTACACAGTCTTGAAGAGTGCTCTGATAGATGGGTTTGGCCTAACCACTGAACAGTATAGGTTGAAGTTCAGAGACACCCAAAAGCTCAGACTCAAGACTGGGTTGATTTTGTAGATTGTGCTACAAAGGCTCTGGAAGGTTGGATACATGGCAACAAAGTGCATGACTTTTTAGGATTGTACAATTTGATTATGAGGGAGCAGATCCTTAATAATTGTCAAAACCAGCTTTTGCACCAGTATCTGGTGGACTCTGATCTGACCTCTCCCCAAGAATTGGGAAAGAAGGCAGACAAATGGGTCAGAACCAGAGTAAAAACTAGAAATCAGGGTGGTGACCAGAAGAAAGATTCTACTAAGTCCCAAGAGAAAGGTGGGGATAAATCTAAGGATAAGTCCACTACAGGGCCCCAAAACTCCTCTTCTGGGGGTGGGTCCCAAACTCCTTCCTCTCCTGAAAAGAAACCATATTGCCATGTCTGTAAAAAGCCTGGGCACTGGAAATCTGATCCCAGTTGCCCCAGGATTGGCAATAAAGAAAATGTTCCCCCAGCAACTACTACCCCCCTCCTGGTACTACCAGTAGTAATCCTCCAGTTGGGAGTAGTGCACCCAAAAGTTAGGTGCTTTTGCAACAGGAACAGAGGTGGGCCCTGGTTCAGACAGGGACCCCTCAACAGACTCCTCTGACTCTGATGGTGGTGTAGGATTTGCCACCTTTACCATGGGTCCCACAGCAATGGGCAGGTACAGACTGGAGCCAATGATTAATGGTCAGAAAGCTGTGGCATTTAGGGACACAGGGGCTAGTGTCACCATGGTGGCAGGGAAACTAGTCCCCCCTCACCAGATTTTACCTGAGTTTAAATACCAGGTGACCAACATTGATGGTGTCAGAACAGATCACCCCATGGCCATAGTCAATCTCAGCTGGGAGGGGTCACAGGCCCAAAGAGAGTGGCAGTGTCCCCCACCTTACCTGTAGATTGCCTGATGGGCAATGATTTGGAAATTTCAGCCTGGGCTGAAGTTGAACACCAAACCCATTTTAGGATGTTGGGCGTCCCTGTAAAGGTTATTGGGGCTATGATGGCCACAGCCCCAGCCCAAGAATTTGGAGAGATGGAGCCTGAAAGAATGGCCCACTCTCCCCCAAAAGAGAGCACAAGGGTTGAAGAAAAGTCTTCTTCCCTCCAGACAGTAGGTAAGGGTCAGCCTCCTCAGGGAACTGACCCTACCCCTAGTGAAGGAACGGCCCCAGAGGTAGTCAGGCCTGGCCTGGCCACCCCCTGATGGCAGAGGACCCTTCCAAGGTGGTACCCAGTCTGGAGCAGGTAACCTGCCCCTCTCTACCCTGCCTCAGCCAGCCCAGGGCTGCAGAGGTCAGGGAGGTCAGTGGACCCCCAGGGCCCCCTGTCCAGAGGAACCCCCATCAGCAGATTAGGGGCACCCAGTCTAGTAGCCCTAGCCAGGTGAAAACTCCTCTACACACTGAGGGATCCCCCATGCCTTTATGTAGGGACCTCCCCCAGAAGGACTCTGGTAGGCAAGGACAAACCTGGGACCTGAAGGTTCCAAACCTGCCATGTCCCTCCAGTAATCCATCCAAAGGGACCCAACCCCCAGCTGTAGGCAGCCAAAGGTTGACCCTTAGAGCAAAGTGCAACTCAGTCATGGAAAGACAGGCGTGCATGGTGACCAGTGATCTGAGGAAGCTGAGGCCAACATTCCTAGGGCCTCACTTCCCTACTCAGACACCTCACCAGCCTTGTACTTTACCTAAGCACACCACAGGTAGTGATTCCCCATGGTGGAGACCCTCTCATACCCTTAGGGTGAGGGATTGCTTAGTGGACCATAAGACAGGGGGCAACCATGCTAGTGCAGGTGCTTCCTTATATGCCCACTTAGTCAATGAAGGCTCAAGTGGTCAAGGTTAGCCTTATCTCCTTTCGTTTGGGGGGGGGTTATGTAGGAAGGTGGAATCTGACTATATGGTTGCCCCCACTTTTTTTATGGTGTTTTGCTGGTTTATGACTTAGTTGGACTGGGATCCTGCTATTCAGGGCCCCAGTCTATCTGCTTTCTCTGTAAAAAGGTTTCCATGTGCCTTAGGCACATCTCTGATTGGAATCTGGAGTGAACTTATAAGTCCCTAGTATATGGTATACTATGTACCAAGGGCATAGGTACCTCAGAGGCCTACCAGGGGCTGCAGCATGTATTATGCCACCCCTGGAAGGCCATCCAAACTGACACCACAGGTCTGCTACTGCAGCCTGGGTAAGGTGGTGCATGCACCCCTTACTGTGATATAGGTTACCTATATCACTAAATACATACACACATATAAACCTATAAGTCACTCCTAAGGCAGGCCTTATCAATCCTGAAGGCAGAGTGCGTGGTTCCTCTGTGAGAGGGTGCCCCTGCATGAGCAGGGCCCCTCTGCAGCATTCGGAGACCCTTCTCTGATGCTGTTTGTAGTGCAGCCTGACCATATACTCTTAAGCGCATTATAACCTCGCGTTAAATGCTAACTTTGGAATGGCTGCACCTAAACATGTCGTGTTTGGTGTCAAACATCTTGGAATACTACCCCCCACCAATTCTGGCGGCGGGGGTAGCATTCCACCCTTCTAGAGGGAGAGACATGTTAACCCTGGCCTGGCCGGTAACTTCTTTCTAAAGCCTGGCATCACAAAATGGATGCTACTGCCACAGACACAAGTCTGGCCTCCTGCTGCTGGACGAAACTCCGGCAGGGGAGGCCTGGACAATAGGTTTCCTGTCCCAGGGAGGTGTGACCACCTCCCCAGACAGGATAATGTGTATTGGGGCTGGGCGGGAGCACTTTCTGGTGCTTTGAAGTCCTGCACTGGGGGCACACTTGGTGTCCCTGTGCATACCCCAGTTCAAACCGGATCAGGGGCTTGCAGCCCCTGCTTTGGCGTGAACTGGACAAAGGGAAAGGGTGTAGCCACCCCTCTGCCCTGACCCACCCATAGGTGGGGCCACAGAGTAGTCCAACCCCTATCCTTAGTATAAGTATAGGAACCCAGTCCTTAGGACTTTAGATTATCCCTGGACGAAACTCTGAAACTGAATCCTGGACCTTCGACGCTCTACTCACGATTAGAGGACAGAAGAATCTCCCTTGGGGTCAAAGAGTGACTCCCCTGCTTGGCAGGCACCAAAGAAGCATCTGTCCAGTTCGCATTTCTGAAGCTCCCGTCGGACACCGAAGTCATCGCATCACCAGAGGTGGATTCTCAGACTTCTCCGAGGCTACCCTGTGTCCCCAGCAAAGCTGAGGCCTGTGGCTATCGTGGGTGACTTGAGACCGTGACCCCTGGACACCGAGCACATTTGCAAGTGCATCCTCTTCTGGGTCTTACAAGAAGTCGTGCTTTGGGCTCCGAGTAGCCCTAGGCTCCAGCACCAGCTGCACCGAAGATCACTGGCCCCCACTTCACGAGTGTCCTGTAAGCCAGCTCCACGTGCGGCGTCACGAGGCTCCTTTGCGGTCGCTAGTCCATTGGCTAGTAGCCCTTAACGAAGGCCAATCTTTTTTTAACTTGGCATCCTGGTTGCTCCAGGCCTGCCCTCACTTACCCTTGCTGGGTGAGTTCCACAAACCTTGCTGGTCTGCACCATCGACGATCTTCCTCTGCATCGAGACTTGCCGTTGCCAAGGCTTGTTGGGTATAATCCGGTCGCCGACACCTCAGCTCTCGACAGACATTGTGTACCAGACCGAATCCTGCTCCTGGTTGCCGACAACACCTCCTGGACCTCGTGGCTGAAGAGTCAAGACGACTGTCAACGCACCTGAAGCACTCGACATCGGTGGGCATCTGTCCATCGCCTTCCTGGTCACTGGCTAGTGACCCAGACTCTGTCCCCTCTGCTTTCAGGTTCTTCAGAACTCCGATCCACTCTTGGATCCACCCGGACACTTTTCACTTGGTCGCCAGCAGCACTTTGCAGCAGATCGCCATTCAAATCGACGACGAAACCCGACCCCGAAAGGCACCTATGCACCCGGCTTCCCTGGGTGAGGTAACACGAGTACTCCAGTGCTCCCGTGGGTAGAGACTCTTCAAAGTCCTAGATCTCAAAGGGTTTGGTCCAAGTCCTCTTTAAAGTGTCCCTTTTCTCTAATTTCCCGATCACGACTTTCTCCATAGAAGTCAACGGCGCATCGCGGTTGTGTATTTACACTGCACGCGTCTCCCGTGGGTCCCCTGTGTCACTACCTTGGGTGGTTCCTTGTGGTCCAAGCACTTCTAGAGGCTCTAGGCCTAGTGTCTAGTTCAGTCGTGGTTCGCATACCACTTTATTGGTATATGGTTTGGTACGCCCCTAGGGCCCAAACGTGTATTTGTGCTATTACTGTGTTTAAATAACTTCTAACTTATGTACTTCGAACTCTAGCCTCATAAAGAGACTAGAGGGGTGTGTTTAGCAATAAATACATATATTTTGAATATATACCTGGTGTGGTGCTCTTTCATTTGATCACTCAAGAGATTATAGACTGGTAAAACAAGCTGCTTTACATTCCTTCAAGACTTAGCCTGATGGCTGCTCTCCATAGCTACCACTAGGATAGCTTTCAATAAGGTTGTCTTTAACCTATCTCCAATAAGGGGTTGTTTGGACTGGTGCAAGGTGCCCACTATAATTAGTGGACAGCATATGCCAGGCCAACTTCTCACACACAGTGACTGGATGATGTCATCAGTGATGTCATCAGTGATGTCACTGACCATGTCATGAATGATGTAATATGTGACGTCATCAGCAGTGCATTGTGGGGCTGCGAGTTATAGTTAGCTGAACTAACTATAACGGGGGAATTTCTCTGGTTTTGTACGAGTGAAATGTCCAACTAACTATAACCTCCTTAAACCTGTGGTTTTTTCAGTGAATTTCTAAGGTTTTTTAAATGCAAATTTCTAACTATAACGTCCCTGAAACCTGTGGTTTTTTCAGTGAATTACAAAGGTTTTTTTAAAAGCTAATTTCTAACTATAACGTCCCTGAAACCTACAGTTTTTTCAGTGAATTTCAAAGGTTTTTTAAATGCTAATTTCTAACTATACATACAAAGGTAGGACTTGTGAAGAAAGAGGAAGAAAAGCGCACAAAGAAGCAAGACATGCAGAAAGAGGCAACAGAAGTCCAGAAAGACGAAGAAAAGTGCAAGAAAAAGCAAGAGATGTGCAGAAAGAACCAACAGAGGAGCAGAAAGTCCTCCTGTGCCCCCAACTTTTTGCTGACGGGTACTGGTGGTAACTGACCCTGACTAACCGGCCCTAGAGCCAGTGCTATGGTAAAAGACACTTAGAATACAGTGAAAACACCTACATACTCTAGGGAACACTATGCGTTGGGGTACCCCTGTGATTAGCATGACCTCCTCTGTATTTGCCATGAGTTAGTGCCTGGGTCATTGGATGAGTACATGGGTACTGACTGGATGATTAGAGTACTGCAAGGAGAGTGGATGGTTAATTTATAAACGTTTTTGTTTTGGCGGAGTGATTGGATAAGGACATGAAACTGGTTGGGTGATTGGAGGAGTGCATGGGTAGTGACAAGGAGATGGCTGGACTGCATCAGTAGTCCTCAGGGAATTGTAGCAGTGCATGCGTTAGTGCCTGCGTCATTAGATGAGTACATGGGTAGTGACTGGATGATTAGAGTACTGCAAGGAGAGTGCATGGTGAATTTATAAGTGCTTGTGTTTTGGCGGAGTGATTGGATAAGTACATGGTGCTCGCTGGGTGATAGGAGGAGTGCATGGGTAGTGACAGGGTGATGGCTGGACTGCATCAGTAGTGCTCAGGGTATTGTAGCAGTGCATGAGTTAGTGCATGGGTCATTGCATGAGTGCATGGGTACTGACTGGATGATTAGAGTAATGCAAGGAGAGTGGATGGTGAATTTATAAATGCTTGTGTTTTGGCGGAGTGATTGGATAAGGACATGTTACTGGTTGGGTGATTAGAGAAGTGCATGGGTAGTGACAAAGAGATGGCTTTGCTGCATCTGTAGTGCTCAGGGGATTGTAGCAGTGCATGTGTTAGTACCTGGGTCATTGCATGAGTACATGGGTAGTGACTGGATGATTAGAGTACTGCAAGGAGAGTGCATGGTGAATTTATAAGTGCTTGTTTTTTGGCGGAGTGATTGGATCAGTACATGGTGCTCATTGGGTGATTGGAGGAGTGCATGGGTAGTGACAGGGTGATGGCTGGACTGCATCAGTAGTGCTCAGGGTATTGTAGCAGTGCATGAGTTAGTGCATGGGTCATTGCATGAGTGCATGGGTACTGACTGGATGATTAGAGTAATGCAAGGAGAGTACATGGTGAATTTATAGGTGCTTGGGTTTTGGCGGAGTGATTGGATAACTACATGGTGCTCGCTGGGTGATAGGAGGAGTACATGGGTAGTGACAGGGCGATGGCTGGACTGCATCAGTAGTGCTCAGGGTATTTTAGCAGTGCATGAGTTAGGTCATGGGTCATTGCATGAGTGCATGGGTACTGACTGGATGATTAGAGTATTCCAAGGAGAGTGCATGGTGAATTTATAAGTGCTTGGGTTTTGGCGGAGTGATTGGATAAGTACATAGTGCTGCCTGAGTGATTGGAGGAGTGCATGAGTAGTGACAAAGAGATGGCTGGGCTGCATCAGTAGTGCTCAGGGGATTGTAGCAGTGCATGTGTTAGTGCCTCGGTCATTGCATGAGTACATGGGTAGTGACTGGATGATTAGAGTACTGCAAGGAGAGTGCATGGTGAATTTATAAGTGCTTGTGTTTTGGCGGAGTGATTGGATAAGTACATGGTGCTCGCTGGGTGATTGGAGGAGTGCATGGGTAGTGACAGGGCGGTGGCTGGACTGCATCAGTAGTGCTCAGAGTATTGTAGCAGTGCATGAGTTAGTGCCTGGGTCATTGGATGAGTACCTGGGTACTGACTGGATGATTAGAGTTCTGCAAGGAGAGTGGATGGTGAATTTATAATCGCTTGTGTTTTGGCGGAGTGATTGGATAAGGACATGGAACTGGTTGGGTGATTGGAGGAGTGCATGGTTAGTTACAAGGAGATGGCTGGACTGCATCAGTAGTCCTCAGGGGATTGTAGCAGTGCATGTGTTAGTGCCTGCATCATTGCATGAGTACGTGGGTAGTGACTGGATGATTAGAGCACTGCAAGGAGAGTGCATGGTGAATTTATAAGTGCTTGTGTTTTGGCGGAGTGATTGGATAAGTACATGGTGCTCGCTGCGTGATTGGAGGAGTGCATGGGTAGTGACAAAGAGATGGCTGGGCTGCATCAGTAGTGCTCATGGGATTGTAGCAGTGCATGTGTTAGTGCCTGGGTCATTGCATGAGTACATGGGTAGTGACTGGATGATTAGAGTACTGCAAGGAGAGTGCATGGTGAATTTATAAGTGCTTGGGTTTTGGCGGAGTGATTGGATAAGTACATGGTGCTCGCTGGGAAATTGGAGGAGTGCATGGCTAATGACAGGGTGATGGCTGGACTGCATCAGTTGTGCTCAGGGTATTGTAGCAGTGCATAAGTTAGTGCCTGCATCATTGCATGAGTGCATGGGTACTGACTGGATGATTAGAGTACTGCAAGGAGAGTGCATGGTGAATTTATAAGTGCTTGTGTTTTGGCGGAGTGACTGGATAAGTACATGGTGCTCGCTGGGTGATCGGAGGAGTGTATGGGTAGTGACAGGGCGATGGCTGGACTGCATCAGTAGTGCTCAGAGTATTGTAGCAGTGCATGAGTTAGTGTGTGGATCATTGCATGAGTGCAAGGGTACTGACTGGATGATTAGAGTACTGCAAGGAGAGTACATGGTGAATCTATAAGTGCTTGGGTTTTGGCGGAGTGATTGGATAAGGACATGGAACTGGTTGGGTGATTGGAGGAGTGCATGGGTAGTGACAAAGAGATGGCTGGGCTGCATCAGTAGTGCTCAGGGGATTGTAGCATTGCATGTGTTAGTGCTTGGGTCATTGCATGAGTACATGAGTAGTGACTGGATGATTAGAGTAATGCAAGGAGAGTGCACGGTGAATTTATAAGTGCTTGGGTTTTGGCGGAGTGATTGGATAAGTACACACATGTCACATCAGGCCCGCCCCCTCCCTCCACCACTGTGGAAACGCGCCCCCTGGCGGGTTTTAAGTTGGGGGATTAATTCCCCTTGAATCCTGAGGGTCCCTGGGGCCAACTAGCCCACCAGGTACCTCCAGTAAGCGCCACAGAACTGCGTTGCAGAGAGGTGGTCCAAGGCCACTCCCCTTTTTACACCTCTCTGCAACGCAGCTCTCTGGCGCTTACTTGAGGTACCTAGGGGGATAGTTGGACCCAAGGGACCCTCAGAGTTCAAGGGGACTTAATCCCCCAACTTACAACGCACCAGAGGGCCTGTTTGCACAGTGGTGAAGAGAGCAGGTGGGGCCTGATATGACAAGTGTGCAAACGCGCCCCGTGGCGCATTTTATGTTGGGAGATTTAGTCCCCTTGAATCCTGAGGGTCCCTAAGGCCCAACTAGCCCACCAGGTACCTCCAGTAAACACCACAGAGCTGCGTTGCAGAGAAATGGTTCGAGACCACGCCCCTTTTTACACCTCTCTGCAACGCAACTCTGTGGCACTTACTGAAGGTACCTGGTGGGCTAGTTTGCCATCAGGGACCCTCAGGATACAAGGGGACTTAATCTCCCAACTTAAAACACACCACGGAGCGCGTTTGCACACTTGTCACATCAGGCCCCACCCCCTCCCTTCACCACTGTGCAAACACGCCCCTTGGCGCGTTTTAAGTTGGGGGATTAAGTCCCCTTGAATCCTGAGGGTCCCTGGAGTCGAACTAGCCCACCAGGTACCTCCAGTAAGCGCCACAGAGCTGTGTTGCAGAGAGGTGTAAAAAGGGGCATGGCCTCGGAACACCTCTCTGCAAGGCAGGCCTGTGGCGCTTACTTGAGGTACCTGATGGGCTAGTTGGCCCCCAAGGTCCCTCAGGATTCAAGGGGAATTAATTCCTCAACTTAAAACGTGCCACAGTGCGTGTTTGCACACATGTCACCTGAGGCCCCACCCCCTCCCTTCACCACTGTGCAAACACGCCCCGTGGCGAGTTTTAAGTTGGGGGATTAGGTCACCTTGAATCCTGAGGGTCCCTGGGGTCCAACTAGCCCACCAGGTACCTACAGTAAGCGCCACAGAGCTGCGTTGCAGAGAGGTGTAAAAAGGGGCGTGGCCTGGACCACCTCTCTGCAACGCAGCCCTGTGACCGTTACTGGAGGTACCTGGTAGGCTAGTTGGCCCCCAGGGACCCCCAGTATTGAAGGGGAATTCATTTCCCAACTTAAAACGCTCCACAGGGCGCGTTTGCAGAGTGTTGCTGGGAGGGGGCGGGGCCTCCGTCACATTGCGGTCTATTTGTTTTTTTAGAAGGGGGGCTGTGTGGCCCCCCTTATTTTTCCTTATTTTGGGCCATGGGGAACCCATCCCCCAGGGCCTGACCCCTTTTTAAAAAACATGAACGGGAATGGGGCCGCGTGGGCCCTCCTCCCGTGGCCAATTCCTGCCCCGGGGACCCCATCCCCCTGGGCACGGCCAGATTTTCTTTTTTTTTATGGAGGGGGCTGCGTGGCCCCCCTCCTGAGGCCTCTACTGGCCTCGGGGACCCCATCCCCCGGGGCCTTCCTTTATTTATTTATTTTCATTTTGGGGAGGGAGGCCGTGTGGCCCCCCTCCCGGGCCACTTCTAACCCTGGGGACCGCTTCCCCCGGGGCTGGCCCTCTCCGTTGGGGACCATGGGGTGAGCCCCAATGCCCCCACGGTCCCGCCGGCTCCCCGCGTCCTGTGGGAGCCGGCATTGCTTTTCCACATGGGGAGCTGCTGACATGCAGCTCCCAATGTGGAAAAGCAATCTGCTTTGCTTCAATGAAGCAAAGCAAGTTTGCAATGACAGGGCGGGAGCTCCGAGGCTCCCGCCCTGTCATTGCAAACAGCAGTGTCCCGGGGGTGGGCACCCCGGGACACTGCAGGAGCTGGCCCTGGGGGGTGGCAGTCCCCAGGGCCATCATGGGCTCCAGGATCGGGGCCACGCAGCCCCCCTCCCTTCAATTGCTCAGCCCCGGGGAGGTGGAGGTCGCCGGGGCTCGGGGGTCCTTAACGGACGCCCAAATTACCATTTTTAGTGCCCCGGGGAGGTGGCGGTCCCTCGGGCGTGTGGGGGGGCTCGAGCCCCCCCACACTGTTTTTTTTTTTTTTAAAGTAGCCCCGGGGGTGGCGGTCCCCGGGGCTTGGGGGGGGCCTTAGAGCCTCCCCAAACTATAATAAAACAAGCCCCGGGGGGTGGCGGTCCCCGGGGCTGCGGGGGTGCCGTTTGCCCCCCGCAAATATTATTGCAAAGCCCCGGGGGGTGGCGGTCTCCGGGGCAGTGTGAGGGGATTGGGCCCCCCCACACATTTTTTTACTGCCCCCAGGACTTGTCCCACCCGGGGGCTTTTTGAATACGAAGCTCAGAAGTCCGCACTTTGTTTTTTAAAAACATTTCGGCCAAAATTCGTGCTGGGTGCGCAAACCTCGCCGTTTCTTTTTTTTTTTAAAATGCTTTTTTTGGCCCTGGGGGTCTTTGTGGGACCCCCTGAGCAGGCCTAGGGGGTCAGGGTGTTTCTACCCTGCCCCCTTTTTGCGTTTTGCACATTAGTTTTCTCTTTTCTTGTGCCTCGGTTCTACAGAGGCACAAGATGGCTGCCAACACTTCCTGGTTTGGAGTGTTGACAGCCAATTAGCATGCAGCTCGTGATCGGGAGGCGGCGCGGATCCTCCGCGGCCACAGATATATATGTGTTTTTACTTTTGATTTTCTCAGCAACTACTGAATGGATTTACACCATTTAACAAAAAGGGTTCTTTCTGAACCAAGAACTACCTCTTTGCCAAATTTGGTGTAATTCCGTTCAGCAGTTCGGGCTGTAGCCTTGCATAAAGTTTCCTATGGGAAATTGCTTTTTTGAATCTTTTTTTTTGAATTTCTCCGCAACTACCGAACGGATTTACACCATTTAAAAAAATGGTCGCTTTCTGAACCAAGTGCTACCTTTTTTCCAAATTTGGTGTAATTCCGTTCAGCAGTTCGGGCTGTAGCCGTGTCTAAAATTTCCTATGGGAATTAACATAGAGAAAACACGTTTTGGGACCCCCCTTTTTTCTCAACCCCCTCTTGCCAAATCACACCGAAGCTTTCAGGATAGGAGCAGACCGGAGCACCCCACAAGTTTTGAAAATTTCACGAAGATTCATCAACCGGCGCCAAAGTTATTGGAAATAGAATGTTGTGAATTTCCTATGGAAAATAGGTCCTAACTATAACTATCTACTGGCGACCGCCAGTAGATAATATATATATATATATTCACTGAAAAAACCATAGGTTTTAGGGACAGTTATAGTTAGTTGGACATTTCACTCGTACAAAACCATAGAAATTCCCCTGTTATAGTTAGTTCAGCTAACTATAACTCGCGCCCCGCAATGCACTGCTGATGACGTCACATATTACATCACTCATGACATGGTCAGTGACATCACATGACATCTCAAATGACATCACTGATGACATCATGCAGTGACTGTGTGTTTCTATAGTGTATTGAATAATGAGTGGGTGTATAAGTGTCTGGATGGATGATTTAGTAGGTGCGTGACTGACTCTATAAGTGAGTGATTAAACGTATCTTACTAAATGCATGGGTTAGTGACTAAACTGTGTGAATGTCTTTATCCGTCTGTCTGTTGGTGTGTAAGTGGCTGCATGTGTTTGTAAATAGCTACATGAGTGTCTATGAGTTATTGATTGGTTGTCTGAGTATCTGTATGGGTGTCTGAGTGTTTGTGTGGATGGGGTGTGTGTGGCTGCACATAGATGTATCAGTGGGGGATTCACTGGGTGCATGGTTTCAAGAGTGCATCTGTGATGGACTGTATGGGTGGGTGAGTGTGTGTATGGGTGTGTTAGTGAGTGAATGTACATCTCAGTGGTACATGTGTGAGTAACTACATATGTGAAAGGCAGTATATATGTGTGTTCGAGTATATAAATAGCTAGAAGCGAGAGTGTGTGATTGTGGTTGTGAGAGTGACTGTATGGATGAGTGTGTGCTTGTATCAGTGATTGTATAAGAGCGTATGATTGTGCTAGTATTTGTATGAGTAAGTGAGCTGGTGTGTGTATAACTGTATAGGTGAGTAAATGGCAGTGTGATTAATTATTTGCATGACTGACTAGGTGTGTGAGTACCTCTATGGATGAGTGGCGGTGTGTGAGTGTCTATGTAGGTGTATGAGTGCATATGATAGTCCTGTACTGAGTGACCGTAAGCATGAGTGACTGTACGGGTGAGTGAGTGGATGTGTGTGTAGACCTAAGAAACAGTGAGTGGGTATGTAGTTATTGGTGTTCGAGTGTCTATGGTTTTGAGAATGGCAGTCTGTAATTTACAGTGGGTGTATCAAAAGTTATATTAGGGTGTGAGAAGATGCATGAAATTATCACATGGATAATGTCATCAGTGATGTCATCAGTGATGTCATTTGAGATGTCATCAGTGATGTCATCAGTGATGTCACTGACCGTGTCATGAGTGATGTAATATGTGACGTCATCAGCAGTGCATTGCGGGGGCGCGAGTTATAGTTAGCTGAACTAACTATAACAGGGGAATTTCTATGGTTTTGTACAAGTGAAATGTGCAACTAACTATAACGCCCCTGAAACCTATGGTTTTTTCAGTGAATTTCTAAGGTTTTTTAAATGCTAATTTCTAACTATAACTTGCCTGAAACCTTTGGTTTTTTCAGTGAATTTCAAAGTTTTTTTTAAAATGCTAATTTCTAACTATGCCTACAAAGGTAGGACATGTGAAGAAAGAGGAAGAAAAGCGCACAAAGAAGCAAGACAAATGCAGAAAGAGGCAACAGAAGTCCAGAAAGACGAAGAAAAGTGCAAGAAGAAGCAAGAGATGTGCAGAAAGAACCAACAGAGGAGCAGAAAGTCCTCCTGTGCCCCCAACTTTTTGCTGACGGGTACTGGTGGTAACTGACTCTGGCCCTAGAGCCAGTGCTATGCTAAAAGACACTTAGAATACAGTGAAAACACCTACATACACTAGGGAACACAATGTGTTGGGGTACCCCTGTGATTAGCATGACCTCCTCTGTATTTGCCATGAGTTAGTGCCTGGGTCATTGGATGAGTACATGGGTACTGACTGGATGATTAGAGTACTGCAAGGAGAGTGGATGGTGAATCTATAAACGCTTGTGTTTTGGCGGAGTGATTGGATAAGGACATGAAACTGGTTGGGTGATTGGAGGAGTGCATGGGTAGTGACAAGGAGATGGCTGGACTGCATCAGTAGTCCTCAGGGGATTGTAGCAGTGCATGTGTTAGTGCCTGCATCATTGCATGAGTACATGGGTATTGACTGGGTGATTAGTGTACTGCCAGGAGAGTGCATGGTGAATTTATAAGTGCTTGTGTTTTGGCGGAGTGATTGGATAAGTACATGGTGCTCACTGGGAGATTGGAGGAGTGCATGGGTAGTGACAGGGCGATGGCTGGACTGCATCAGTAGTGCTCAGAGTATTGTAGCAGTGCATGAGTTAGTGCATGGATCATTGCATGAGTGCCTGGGTACTGACTGGATGATTAGAGTACTGCAAGGAGAGTGCATGGTGAATCTATAAGTGCTTGGGTTTGGTGAAGTGATTGGATAAGTACATGATGCTGGCCGGGTGATTGGAGGAGTGCATTGGTAGTGACAAAGAGATGGCTGGGCTGCATCAGTAGTGCTCAGGGGATTGTAGCAGTGCATGTGTTAGTGCCTGGGTCATTGCATGAGTACATGGGTAGTGACTGGATGATTAGAGTACTGCAAGGAGATTGCATGGTGAATTTATAAGTGCTTGTGTTTTGGTGGAGTGATTGGATATGTAAATGGTGCTCGCTGGGTGATTGGAGGAGTGCATGGGTAGTGACAGGGCAATGGCTGGACTGTATCAGTAGTGCTCAGGGAATTGTAGCAGTTCATTAGTTAGTGCATGGGTCATTGCATGAGTGCATGGGTACTGACTGGATGATTAGAGTAATGCAAGGAGAGTGCATGGTGAATTTATAAGTGCTTGTGTTTTGGCGGAGTGATTGGATAAGTACATGGTGCTCGCTGGGTGTCAGGAGGAGTGCATGGGTAGTGACAGGGTGATGGCTGGACTGCATCAGTAGTGCTCAGAGTATTGTAGCAGTGCATGAGTTAATGCCTGGGTCATTGGATGAGTACATGGGTACTGACTGGATGATTAGAGTACTGCAAGGAGAGTGGATGGTGAATTTATAAACGCTTGTGTTTTGGCGGAGTGATTGGATAGAGACATGGAAATGGTTGGGTGAATGAAGGAGTGCATGGGGAGTGACAAGGAGATGGCTGGACTGTATCAGTAGTCCTCAGGGGATTGTAGCAGTGCATGTGTTAGTGCCTGCGTCATTGCATGAGTACATGGGTAGTGACTGGATGATTAGAGTACTGCAAGGAGAGTGCATGGTGAATTTATAAGTACGTGTGTTTTGGCGGAGTGATTGGATAAGTACATGGTGCTCGCTGAGTGATTGGAGGAGTGCATGGGTAGTGACAGGGTGATGGCTGGACTGCATCAGTAGTGCTCAGGGTATTGTAGCAGTGCATGAGTTAGTGCATGGGTCATTGCATGAGTGCATGGGTACTGACTGGATGATTAGAGTAATGCAAGGAGAGTGCACAGTGAATTTATAAGTGCTTCGGTTTTGGCAAAGTTATTGGATAAGTACATGGTGCTCGCTGGGTGATCGGAGGAGTGCATGGGTAGTGACAGGGCGATGGCTGGACTGCATCAGTAGTGCTCAGAGTATTGTAGCAGTGCATGAGTTAGTGCATGGGTCATTGCATGAGTGCATGTGTACTGACTGGATGATTAGAGTACTGCAAGGAGAGTTCATGGTGAATCTATAAGTGCTTGGGTTTTGGCGGAGTGATTGGATAAGTACATGGTGCTGGCTGGGTGATTGGAGGGCTGCATGGGTAGTGACAAAGAGATGGCTGGGCTGCATCAGTAGTGCTCAGGGGATTGTAGCAGTGCATGTGTTAGTGCCTGGGTCATTGCATGAGTACATGGGTAGTGACTGGATAATTAGAGTACTGCAAGGAGAGTTCATGGTGAATCTATAAGTGCTTGGGTTTTGGTGGAGTGATTGGATAAGTACATGGTGCTGGCTCGGTGATTGGAAGAGTGCATGGGTAGTGACAAAGAGATGGCTGGGCGGCATCAGTAGTGTACAGGGGATTATAGCGGGGCATGTGTTAGTGCCTGGGTCATTGCATGAGTACATGGGTAGTGACTGGATGATTAGAGTACTGCAAGGAGAGTGCATGGTGAATTTATAAGTGCTTGTGTTTTGGCCGAGTGACTGGATAAGTACATGGTGCTCGCTGGGTGATCGGAGGAGTGCATGGGTAGTGACAGGGCGATGGCTGGACTACATCAGTAGTGCTCAGAGTATTGTAGCAGTGCATGAGGTAGTGCAGGGGTCATTGCATGAGTGCATGGGTACTGACTTGATGATTAGAGTACTGCAAGTAGAGTGCATGGTGAATCTATAAGTACTTGGGTTTTGGCGGAGTGATTGGATAAGTACATGGTGCTGGCTGGGTGATTGGAGGAGTGCATGGGTAGTGACAAAGAGATGGCTGGGCTGCATCAGTAGTGCTCAGTGGATTGTAGCAGTGCATGTGTTAGTGCCTGGGTCATTGCATGAGAACATGGGTAGTGACTGGATGATTAGAGTACTGCAAGGAGAGTGCATGCTGAATTTATAAGTGCTTGCGTTTTGGCGGAGTGATTGGATAAGTACATGGTGATCGCTGGGTGATTGGAGGATTGCATGAGTAGTGACAAGGCGATGGCTGGACTGCATCAGTAGTGCTCAGAATATTGTAGCAGTGCATGAGTTAGTGCATGGGTCATTCCATGAATGCATGGGTACTGACTGGATAATTAGAGTAATGCAAAGAGAGTGCATGGTGAATTTATAAGTGCTTGGATTTTGGCAGAGTGATTGGATAAGTACATGGTGCTCGCTGGGTGATAAGAGGAGTGCATGGTTAGTGACAGGGCGATGGCTGGACTGCATCAGTAGTGCACAGACTATTGTAGCAGTGCATTAGTTAGTGCATGGGTCATTGCATGAGTGCTTGGGTACTGACTGGATGATTAGAGTAATGCAAGGAGAGTGCATGGTGAATTTATAAGTGCTTGGGTTTTGGCCGAGTGATTGGATAAGTACATGGTGCTCGCTGGGTGATCGGAAGAGTGCATGGGTAGTGACAGGGCAATGGCTGGACTGCATCAGTAGTGCTCAGACTATTGTAACAGTGCATGAGTTAGTGCATGGGTCATTGCATGAGGTCATGGGTACTGACTGGATGATTAGAGTACTGCAAGGAGAGTGCATGGTGAATCTATAAGTGCTTAGGTTTTGGCTGAGTGATTGGATAAGTACATGGTGCTGGCTGGGTGATTGGAGGACTGCATGGGTAGTGACAAAGAGATGGCTGGGCTGCATCATTAGTGCTCAGGGGATTGTAGCAGTGTATGTGTTAGTGCCTGGGTCATTGCATGAGTACATGGGTAGTGACTGGATGATTAGAGTACTGCAAGGAGAGTGCATGGTGAATTTATAAGTGCTTGGGGTTTGGCAGAGTGATTGGATAAGTACATGGTGCTCGCTGGGTGATGGGAGGAGTGCATGGGTAGTGACAGGGCAATGGCTGGACTGCATCAGTAGTGCTCAGAGTATTGTAGCAGTGCATGAATTAGTGCATGGGTCATTGCATGAGTGCATGGGTACTGACTGGATGATTAGAGTACTGCAAGGAGAGTGCATGGTGAATCTATAAGTGCTTGGGTTTTGGCGGAGTGATTGGATAAGTACATGGTGCTGACTGGGTGATTGGAGGAGTGCATGGGTAGTGACAAAGAGATGGCTGGGCTGCATCAGTAGTGCTCAGGGGATTGTAGCAGTGCATGTGTTAGGTCCTGGGTCATTGCATGAGTACATGGGTAGTGACTGGATGATTGGAGTACTGCAAGGAGAGTGCATGGTGAATTTATAAATGCTTGTGTTTTGGCGGAGTGATTGGATAAGTACATGGTGCTCACTTGGTGATTGGAGGAGTGCATGGGTAGTGACAGGGCAATGGCTAGACTGCATCAGTAGTGCTCAGGGTATTGTAGCAGTGCATGCGTTAGTGCATGGGTCATTGCATGAGTGCATGGGTACTGACTGGATGATTAGAGTAATGCAAGGAGAGTGCATGGTGAATTTATAAGTGCTTGGGTTTTGGCGGAGTGATTGGATAAGTACATGGTGCTCGCTGGGTGAGAGGAGCAGTGCATGGGTAGTGACAGGGTGATGGCTGTACTGCATCAGTAGTGCTCAGAGTATTGTAGCAGTGCATGAGTTATTGCCTGGGTCATTGGATGAGTACATATGTACTGACTGGATGATTAGAGTACTGCAAGGAGAGTGGATGGTGAATTTATAAACGCTTGTGTTTTGGCGGAGTGATTGGATAAGGACATGGAACTGGTTGGGTGATTGAAGGAGTGCATGGGTAGTGACAAGGAGATGGCTGGAATGCATCAGTAGTCCTCAGGGGATTGTAGCAGTGCATGTTTTAGTGCCTGAGTCATTGCATGAGTACATGGGTAGTGACTTGATGATTAGAGTACTGCAAGGAGAGTGCATGGTGAATTTATAAGTGCTTGTGTTTTGGCGGAGTGATTGGATAAGTACATGGTGCTCGCTGAGTGATTGGAGGAGTGCATGGGTAGTGACAGGGCGATGGCTGGACTGCATCAGTAGTGCTCAGGGTATTGTAGCAGTGCATGAGTTAGTGCATGGGTCATTGCATGAGTGCATGGGTACTGACTGGATGATTAGAGTAATGCAAGGAGAGTGCACAGTGAATTTATAAGTGCTTCGGTTTTGGCGGAGTTATTGGATAAGTACATGGTGCTCGCTGGGTGATCGGAGGAGTACATGGGTAGTGACAGGGCGATGGCTGGACTGCATCAGTAGTGCTCAGAGTATTGTAGCAGTGCATGGGTCATTGCATGAGTGCATGGGTACTGACTGGATGATTAGAGTACTGCAAGGAGAGTGCATGGTGAATTTATAAGTGCTTGGGTTTTGGCGGAGTGATTGGATAAGTACATGGTGCTGGCTGGGTGATTGGAGGAGTGCATGGGTAGTGACAAAGAGATGGATGGGCTGCATCAGTAGTGCTCAGGGTATTGTAGCAGTGCATGAGTTAGTGCATAGGTCATTGCATGAGTGCATGGGTACTGACTGGATGATTAGAGTAATGCAATTAGAGTGCATGGTGAATCTATAAGTGCTTGCGTTTTGGCGCAGTGATTGGATAAGTACATGGTGCTTGCTGGGTGATTGGAGGAGTGCATGGGTAGTGACAGGGTGATGGCTGGACTGCATCAGTAGTGCTCAGGGTATTGTAGCAGTGCACGAGTTAGTGCATGGGTCATTGCATGAGTGCATGGGTACTGACAGGATGATTAGAGTAATGCAAGGAGAGTGCATGGTGAATTTTTAAGTGCTTGAGTTTTGGCAGAGTGATTGGATAAGTACATGTTGCACGCTGGGCGATAGGAGGAGTGCATGGGTAGTGACAGTGCGATGGCTGTACTGCATCAGTAGTGCTCAGTGTATTGTAGCAGTGCATGCATTAGTGCATGGGTCATTGCATGAGTGCATGGGTACTAACTGGATTATTAGAATACTGCAAGGAGAGTGCATGGTGAATTTATAAGTGCTTGGGTTTTGGCAGAGAGATTGGATAAGTACACACATGTCACATCAGGCCCGCCCCCTCCCTCCACCACTGTGCAAACGCGCCCCCTGGCGGGTTTTAAGTTGGGGGATTAATTCCCCTTGAATCCTGAGGGTCCCTGGGGCCAACTAGCCCACCAGGTACCTCCAGTAAGCACCAGAGAGCTGCGTTTTAGAGAGGTGGTCCAAGGCCACTCCCCTTTTTACACCTCTCTGCAGCGCAGCTCTGTGGCGCTTACTGCAAGTATCTGCTGGGCTAGTTGGACCCAAGGGACCCTCAGGATACAAGGGGACTTAATCCCTCAACTTACAACGCACCAGAGTGCCTGTTTGCACAGTGGTGAAGGGAGCGTGTGGGGCCTGATGTGACAAGTGTGCAAACGCGCCCTGTGGCACGTTTTAAGTTGGGAGATTTACTCCCCTTGATTCCTGAGGGTCCCTAAGGCCCAACTAGCCCACCAGGTACCTCCAGTAAGCACCACAGAGCTGCGTTGCACAGAGGTGGTCCGAGACCACTCTCCTTTTTACACCTCTCTGCAACGCAACTCTGTTGCACTTACTGAAGGTACCTGGTGGGCTAGTTGGCCCCCAGGGACCCTCACGATACAAGGGGACTTAATCCCCCAACTTAAAACGCACCACGGAGCGCGTTTGCACACTTGTCACATCAGGCCCGCCCCCTCACTTCACCACTGTGCAAACACGCCCCGTGGCGCGTTTTAAGTTGGGGGATTAAGTCCCTGTGAATCCTGAGGGTCCCTGGAGTCCAACTAGCCCACCAGGTACCTCCAGTAAGTGCCACAGAGCTGCGTTGCAGAGAGGTGTAAAAAGGGGCGTGGCCTCAGACCACCTCTCTGCAAGGCAGGGCTGTGGCGCTTACTGGAGGAACCTGGTGGGCTAGTTGGCCTCCAAGGTCCCTCAGGATTCAAGGGGAATAAATTCCCCAACTTAAAACGCGCCACAGGGCGTGTTTGCACACATGTCACCCGCGGCCCCGCACACTGCCCCGTGGTGCGTTTTAAGTTGGGGGAATAGGTCGCCTTGAATCCTGAGGGTCCCTGGGGCCCAACTAGCCCACCAGGTACTTCCAGTAAGCGCCACAGGCCTGCATTGCAGAGAGGTGGTCCGAGGTCACGCCCCTTTTTACACCTCTCTGCAACGTAGCTCTGTGGTGCTTACTGGAGGTACCTGGTGGGCTAGTTCGACCTCAGGGACCCTCAGCATTCAAGGGGACTTAATCCCCCACCTTAAACACACCACAGGGCGTGTTTGCACACATGTCACCTCAGGCCCCGCCCCCTCCCTTCACCACTGTGCAAACGCACCCTGTGGCACTTTTTAAGTTGGGGGATAAAGTCCCCTTGAATCCTGAGGGTTTCTGGGGTCCAACTAGCCCACCAGGTACCTCCAGTAAGTGCCACAGAGCTGCGTTGCAGAGAGGTGTAAATAGGGGCGTGGCCTGGACCACCTCTCTGCAATGCAGCCCTGTGGCGCTTACTGGAGGTACCTGGTGGGCTAGTTGGCCCCCAGGGACCCCCAGTATTGAAGGGGAATTCATTTCCCAACTTAAAACACGCCACAGGGCACGTTTGCAGAGTGTTGCTGGGAGGGGGCGGGTCCTCTGGCACGATCGCGTGTTATTTTTTAAAAAAATTGTTGGAAGGGGGGCTGTGTGGCCCTCCTTCTTTTTACTTTTTTTGGGCCCTTGGGACCCCATCCCCCAGGGTCTGACCCCTTTTTTAATAAAAAAAAAAATGAACGGGAAGGGGTCCGCGTGGGCCCCCCTCCCATGGCCAATTCCAGCCCCGGGGACCACATCCCCCGGGGCATGGCCAGATTTTCTTTTCTTTTTTTATGGAGTGGGGCTGTGTGGCCCCCCTCCTGAGGCCTCTACTGGCCCTGGGGACCCCATCCCCCGGGGCCGGCTTTTATTTATTTTATTTTTTGTAATTAATTTTTTTAATCATGGGGAGGGGGCCGCGTGGCCTTCCTACTGGGCCACTTCTAGCCCCGGGGACCCCATCCCCCTGGGCCTGGCCTCTGATTGGGGACCGTGGGGGGGGAGCCCCAATGCCCCCATGGTCCCGCTGGCTCCCAGCGTCCTGCAGGAGCCGGCATTGCTTTTCCACATGGGGAGCTGCTAACATGCAGCTCCCCATGTGGAAAATCAATCTGCTTTGCTTAATTGAAGCGAGAGCAGGTTTCCTTGCTCTCGCTTCAATGAAGCAAAGCAGTTTGCAATGACAGGGCGGGAGCCGCGCGGCTCCCGCCCTGTCATTGCAAAGCAGTGTCCCAGGGGTGGGCACCCCGGGACACTCCAGGAGCCGGCCCTGGGGGTGGCGGTCCCCAGGGCCATCACTAGCTCCAGGAGGGGGCTGCGCGGCCCCCTCCCATCCTTTGCAGAGCCCCGGGGAGGTGGTGGTCCCCGGAGCTCAGGGGTCTGTAACGGACCCCCAAATTTAAATAATTAGAGCCCCTGGGAGGTGGCGGTCCCCGGGGCGTGTGGGGGTACTCGAGCCCCCTCACGCAGGTATATATATATATTTTTTTTTAAAGTAGCCCCGGGGGTGGCGGTCCCTGGGGCTGTGGGGGGGCAGTGTGCCCCCCGCAAATAAATAATGAAAGCCCTGGGCGGTGGCGGTCCCTGGGGCTTGGGGGGCCTTGGAGGCCCCCACACATTTTTTCAGTGCCCCTGGGACCTGGCCCACCCGGGGGCTAAATAATAACAAAGCGCGGGAGTCCGTGCTTCTTTTTTTTTTTTTTTCGGCCGAAATTCGCGCTGGGTGCGCGAATCTCGCCAATTTGTTTTTGAAAAAAAAGCTTTTTTGGGCCCTGGGGGTCCTTGTGGGACCCCCTGAGCAGGCCTAGGGGATCAGGGTGTTTCTACCCTGCCCCCTTTTCTTTTTTTTTGCGTCTTTTATCCTGTTTTCTTGTGACTCGGTTCTACCGAGTCACAAGATGGCTGCCAACACTACTTGGTTTGAAGTGTTGACAGGCAATTAGAATAAAGCTTGTTGTCGGGAGGGTCCGCGGATCCTCAGTGCCTCTAAATATCGAAACGTTTATTTTTGATTTTCTCAGCAACTACTGAACGGATTGACTCCATTTTTAAGAAGGGCGCTTTCTGAACCAAGCACTACCTTTTTGCCAAATTTGGGGTAAATCCGTTCAGTAGTTTTGGCTGTAACCGTGTCTAAAGTTTCCTATGGGAAATTGATTTTTTGACTCTTATTTTTTGATTTTCTCTACAACTACTGAACAGATTTACACCATTTAAAAAAAGGGCGCTTTCTTAACCAAGCACTACCTTTTTGCCAAATTTGGTGTAATTCCGTTCAGCAGTTCGGGCTATAGCCGTGTCTAAAGCTTCCTACGGGAATTAACATGGAGAAAACACGTTTTGGGACCCCGCTTTTTTCTCAAACCCCGCTTGCCGAATCACCCCGAAACTTTCAAGATAGGAGCGGACCGGAGCGGGCCATAAGTTTTGACAATTTCGCGAAGATTCGTCAACCGGTGCCAAGGTTATTGGGAAAAGAATGTTATGAATTTCCTATGGATAATAGGTCCTAACTATAACTATCTACTGGCGACCGCCAGTAGATAATATATATATATATATATATATATATATATTATCTACTGGCGGTCGCCAGTAGATAGTTATAGTTACAACCTATTATCCATAGGAAATCCGCGACATTCTATTTGAAATAACTCTCTTGCCGGTTGACGTATCTTCGCGAAATTTTCAAACTTCGTGGGGCGCTCCGGTCCGCTCCTACCTGAAAGTCTCGGGGTGATACGTCAAGCGGGGGCCGAGAAAAGGGGGTCCCAAAACGCGTTTTCCCCATGCATTTTCCCATAGGAAACTTTAGACACGGCTACAGCCGAACTGCTGAACGGAATTACACCAAATTTAGCAAAGAGGTAGTTCTTGGTTCAGAAAGAACCCTTTTGTTAAATGGTGTAAATCCGTTCAGTAGTTGCTGAGAAAATGAAAAGTAAAAAGTTTGTGATATCTAGGGACGAGTAGGGTCCGCGTACCCTCCCGATCACGAGCTGCATGTTAATTGGCTGTCAGCTGGCTGTCAACATTCCGATTCAGGAAATGTTGGCAGCCATTTTATCCCTCGGTAGAACCGAGGGACAGAAACAAGTGCGCAAAGCGCACAAAGGGAGCAGGGTAGAAACACCCTGACCCCCTAGGTTTGCTCAGGGGGTCCCACAAGGACCCCTGGGCAAAAAATAATAATTTTTTTAAAAATCGGCAGGATGCGCTCAGGGTGCGCGAATCCTGCCGAAAAATCGAAGCGCGGTCTCCCGCGCTTCGATGTTAATTGGCCCCCGGGTGGCCCAAGTCCCGGGGGCATGGTGGGGGATAATTTAATGTGTGGGGGGCCTCAAGGGCCCCCAAGCCCCGGGGACCGCCACCCCCCGGGGCTTTTTTAAAAATGGTGCGGGAGGGCTCTGAGCCCTCCCGCAGCCCCGAGGACCACCACCTCCCCGGGGCTTTTTTAAAATACATTATTAAACCTGTGTGGGGGGCTCCAGCCCCCACACGCCCGGGGACCACCACCTCCCCGGGGCACTAAACATTTTAATATGGGGGTCCGTTACGGACCCCAGAGCCCCGGGGACCACCACCTCCCCGGGGCTGTGTACTGAATGGGAGGGGGGCCGCGCGGCCCCCCTCCTGGAGCCCTTGATGGCCCTGGGGACCACCACCCCCAGGGCCGGCTCCTGCAGTGTCCCGGGGTGCCTACCCCGGGACACTGTAGTTTGCTATGGCAGGACGGGAGCCTCGCGGCTCCCGTCCTGCCATAGCAAGCTGCTTTGGATATTGGAAGAGAGAGCAGGGAAACCTGCTCTCTTCCAATATCCAAAGCGATTGCTTTTCCACATGGGGAGCAGCATGTCAGCTGCTCCCCAAGTGGAGCTAGCAATGCCGGCTCCCAAGGGACGTGGGGAGCCGGCGGGACTGTGGGGGGATTGGGGACCCCCACAGTCCCCAACGGAGAGGGCCAGCCCCGGGGGATGGGGTCCCCGGGGCAAGTAGTGGCCCGGGGAGGGGGGCCACGCGGCCCCCTCCCCAAAAAAGAGGAAAGATTTAAAAAAAAAAAAATGGAAAGGCCGGCCCCGGGAGATGGGGTCCCCGGGGCCTTAAAATGGCCAGAGGAGGGGGCCACGCTGCCCCCTCAAAAAAATAAATATAGAGGCCATGCCCCAGGGGACGTGGTCCCCGGGGCCAATACAGGCCCAGGGAAGGGGGGCCACGCGGCCCCTTCCCATTTTTTTTTAAAAGGTAATTTAAAAAAAGGTGTAAGGCCCTGGGGGATGGGGTCCCCAGGGCCCAAAAAAGAAAAAGGAAGGGGGGCCACACAGCCCCCTTCAGGGGAGGAAAAAAAAAAAAAAAAATGATCGGGCCCGCAGGCCCCGCCCCTTCCTTCACCACTCTGCAAACGCGCCCCTGGCGCGTTTGCAGAGGGAGCAATTCCCCTTGAATACTGGGGGTCCCTGGGGGCCAACTAGCCCACCAGGTACCTCCAGTATGCGCCAGGGGGCTGCCTTGCAGAGAGGTGTACAGAGGCCACGCCCCTTTTACACCTCTCTGCAACGCAGCTCTGTGGCGCTTTGGAGGTATATGGTGGGCTAGTTGGACTCCGGGGACCCTCAGGATTCAAGGGGACTTAATCCCCCAACTTAAAAGCGCGCCACGGGGCGCGTTTGCACAGTGGTGAAGGGAGGGCGGGGCTTCAGGTGACATGTGTGCAAACAGGCCCCGTGGCGCGTTTTAAGATGGGGAATTAAATCCCCTTCAATCCTGAGGGTCCCTGGGGGCCAACTAGCCCAACAGGTACATCCATAATGCGCCACAGAGCTGCGTTGCAGTGAGGTGTAAAAAGGGGTGTGGCCTCTCTACACGTCTCTGCAACGCAGCCCCCTGGCGCATATTGGAGGTTCCTGGTGGTCTAGTTGGCCCCTAGGGACCCTCAGGATTCAAGGGACTTATTCCCCCAACTTAAAACGCGCCACGGGGCGCGTTTGCAAAGATGTCACCTCAGGCCCCGCCCCCTCCCTTCACCATTGTGCAAATATTCCTCTAAAATCAGCCGAAATAGGAATTCCGATTTACTCACCTGTTATCAGGAGAGACCTCAGTGCTGCATCTTTCAGCCCAGTACTGATCCTGAAAAGTAATTTTAACCGTACTTACCGGTAACTTGAATTTCCTTCATAGGCTAACATTGACTGGTTTCACTTGGAAATTCTTCTAAGTGTGGAGTTTTGGAACTTTAAAATATTCCTCTAAAATCAGCCGAAATACGAATTCCGATTTACTCACCTGTTATCAGGAGAGACCTCAGTGCTGCATCTTTCAGCCCAGTACTGATCCTGAAAAGTAATTTTAACCGTACTTACCGGTAACTTGAATTTCCTTCATAGGCTAACATTGACTGGTTTCACTTGGAAATTCTTCTAAGTGTTGATTTTTGAAACATACAAATATTCCTCTAAAATCAGCCGAAATCCGAATTCTGATTTACTCACCTGTTATCAGGAGAGACCTCAGTGCTGCATCTTTCAGCCCAGTACTGGTCCTGAAAAGTAATTTTAACCGTACTTACCAGTAACTTGAATTTCCTTCCATAGGCTAACATTGACTGGTTTCACTTGGAAATTCTTCTAAGTGTGGAGTTTTGGAACTTTAAAATATTCCTCTAAAATCAGCCGAAATACGAATTCCGATTTACTCACCTGTTATCAGGAGAGACCTCAGTGCTGCATGTTTCAGCCCAGTACTGATCCTCAAAAGTAATTTTAACCGTACTTACCGGTAACTTGAATTTCCTTCATAGGCTAACATTGACTGGTTTTCAGCAAAAAAGTTTCAAAGTGTTGATTTTCACAAACTACAAATATTCCTTAAAAATCGACAGTATGACTTAAACGCATTCTTTCAACTGTTTACAGGAGATGCACCAGTGCTGGATCCAGGATCCAACACTGAGTAAGAAAAAGTAACGATAACAGTTTTTACCTGCTAAGTGAATTTCCTTCCATAGGATAACATTGGTGATTCTATGAGAAAAGTTTCAAAGTGTCAACTTTTAAAATACAATAATATTCCTTAAAAATCACGACTGTAACCAAAACGCTTTTACTCAACTGTTTACAGGAGATGTACCAGGACTGAATCTAGGATCCAGTCCTGTGGTTACAAAAGTAATCCATAAAGTAACTAATTGCATTTAACTAGAAATTCACATTGAGCTGAATGTTGCATTGTGTTTGAAAATGTGTTGCCCATTGCAACAACTGTAACTACTGTACTTAAGTCTATTGCCTATGTGCAAAGTATTTAAACTAAAGTAATTCATTCTGAGAAAGTATTTTTTGTAATGTAATGTATAATGTAATTACAATGTAATTTAAAAAATAAAATATGTAAAAAAAATTGTTTCTAAAAATGTAGTAAATCAGTATGAAAAAAATTAATATAACAATTAATACATTTAAAAATTGTCATTTACAAAACCTTTGAAATTCACTGAAAAAACCGTAGGTTTCAGGCACGTTATAGTTAGAAATTAGCATTTAAAAAACCTTTGAAATTCACTGAAAAAACCATAGGTTTCAGACACGTTATAGTTACAAATTAGCATTTAAAAAACCTTTGAAATTCACTGAAAAAACCATAGGTTTCAGGCACGTTATAGTTAGACATTTGCATTTAAAAAACTTTAGAAATTCACTGAAAAAACCATAAGGTTTTAGGGACAGTTATAGTTACTTGGACATTGCACTCGTACAAAACCCGTGAAATTCCCCCGTTATAATTAGTTCAGGTAACTATAACTCGCGCCCCGCAATGCACTGCTGATGACGTCACATATTACATCACTCATGACATGGTCAGTGACATCACTGATGACATCACTGATGACATCTCAAATGACAGCACTGATGACATCACTGATGACATCATCCATGTGAGAATTTAATGCATCTTCTCACACCCTAATATAAGTTTTGAAACACCCACTCTAAATTACAGACTGCCATTCTCAAAACCATACACACTCCAATACCAATAAGTACATACCCACTCACTGATTCTTAGGTCTACACACACACATCTACTCACTCACCCGTACAGTCACTCATACTTACAGTCACTCAGTACAGGACTATCATATGCACTCATACACCTATATAAACACTCACACAACGCAACTCATCCATAGAGGTACTCACACACCTAGTCAGTCATGCAAATAATTAATCACACTCCAATTTACTCACCTATACAGTTATACACACCAGCTCACTTACTCATAAAAATACTAGCACATTCTTACGCTCCTATGCAATCACTGATGCAAGCACACACTCATCCATATAGCCACTTTCACAATCACACACTCTCACTTATAGCCATTTATATACTCCAAAACACATATATACTGCCTTTCACATATGTAGTTACTCACACATGTACCACTGAGATATACATTCAATCACTAACACACCCATACACACACTCACCCACCCATACAGTCCATCACAGACGCACTCTTGAAACCATGCACCCAGTGAATCACCCACTCACACATCTATGCACAGAGTCACACTCACCCCACCCACACAAACACTGAGGCACCCATACAGATACTCAGAGAACCAATCCATAACCCATATAGACACTCATTTAGCTAGTCAGAAACCCATGCAGCTGCTTACACAACAACAGACAGACGGATACAGACATTCACACAGTTTAGTCACTCACCCATGCATCCAGTAAGATACGTTTAATCACTCACTTATAGACTCAGTCACGCACCTACTAAATCATCCATTCAGACACTTATACACCCACTCATTCTTCAATACGCCTTTCCCTATATATATTAAACATATTTAAACTTTACACAAACACACAGTCACTGGATGATGTCATTGCGGGGGCGCGAGTTATAGTTACCTGAACTAACTATAACGGAGCATTCGGAGGATGTTGAAGCAGGATGAGGAAACGGCGTTGACCTGCTTAGTCATGGAGAGGGTGGGGTCGAGGATGACCCCTAGGTTGCGTACGTGGTCGGTGGGTGGCGGGGCTGTTCCCAGTGATGTTGGCCACCAGGAGTCGTCCCAGGCTGAAGTGTTGGAACCAAGGATGAGGACCTCCGTCTTGTCCGAGTTCAGCTTCAGGCGGCTGGTCCTCATCCATTCGGCGACGGCCTTCATTCCTTCGTGGAGGTGGGCTTTGGCGGTGTGAGGGTCTTTGGTGAGGAGAGGATCAGCTGGGTGTCGTCGGCGTAGGAGATGATGTTGAGGTTGTGCTGTCGGGCGACGTGGGCGAGGGGTGCCATGTAGATGTTGAACAGCGTTGGGCTGAGGGAGGAGCCTTGGGGTACGCCGCAGATGATCTTGGTGGCCTTGGATCGGAAGGGGCGAGGCGGACGCTTTGTGTTCTGCCGGAAAGGAAGGATGTGGTCCAGTCCAGGGCCTTCTCTTGGATCCCGGCGTCGTGAAGGCATGTTCGTAGTGTGTGGTGGCAGACCGTGTCGAAGGCGGCTGATAGGTCCAGGAGGATGAGGGCTGCTGTTTCTCCGTTGTCTAGCAGGGTCCTGATGTCATCGGTGGCGGCGATGAGGGCGGTTTCGGTGCTGTGGTTGCTGCGGAAGCCGGACTGGGAAGGGTCCAGGATGTTGTTCTCCTCGAGGTAGCGGGTCAGTTGTTTGTTGACGATTTTCTCGGTGCCCTTCGCGGGGAACGGGAGCAGAGAGATGGGTCGGACGTTCTTGAGGTCCTTGGGGTCTGCCTTGGGTTTCTTGAGTAAGGCGGTGATCTCGGCGTGCTTCCAGCTTTCCGGGAAGGTTGCTGTCTCGAAGGAGATGTTGATTATTTTCCGGAGATGGGGCGCGATGGCTGTACTGGCTTTGTTGAAGATGTGGTGAGGGCACGGGTCTAGCGGTGAACCGGAGTGGATGGTGTTCATGATCTTGCTGGTGTCCTCGTCATTGATGTTGGTCCAGGAGAGCAGGCGGTTGGTGGTTGTGGGGGCAGTGGTCTCGGTGGTTGCCGGGGCGGTCGTGGTGTTGAAGCTGTCGTGGACGTCGGCGATTTTGCGGTGGAAGAAGGTGGCCAGTGAGTCGCACAGGTCTCGCGACGGCTGGATGTCGTTGGTGTTGGAGCTGGGGTTGGAGAGTTCCTTCACGATGTTGAAGAGCTCTTTGCTGTTGTGTGCGTTGTTGTCTAGGCGGTCTTTGAGTGAGGCCCTTTTGGCGGATCTGATGAGGTGATGGTGACTGCGGGTGGCGCTCTTGTGGGCGGCGTAGCTGTCCGCTGTCCGTTCGTGGAGCCAGATCTTCTCCAGTTTTCGGCATGTTCGTTTGGAGGCCTGGAGGTCTTCGGTGAACCAGGTGGCTTTCTTGCTGGTGTGGCTGTTGGGCGGATTCTTGAGCGGGGCGAGGGTGTTGGCGCAGTCGTCGATCCACTGTCTGAGGTTGCGGGCGGCGGTGTCGGGGTCGGAGGGTTCGGCGGGTGGGCTCAGGGCGAGGGTTGTGGTTAGCTGGTCTTCCGTGACTCTGCTCCAGCAGCGGCGAGGCATTTGTTCGGTGCGGTGGTGCGTGGTGGGCTTCCTGTAGGTGAAGTGGATGCAGTGGTGGTCAGTCCAGTGGGGTTCGGAGGTGTGGTTGAAGGAGACGTGTGGGCTTGCGGAAAAGATGGAGTCTAGCGTGTGGCCGGCAGCGTGGGTGGGTGTAGTCACAAGCTGTCTGAGTCCGAGGGTGGCGAGGTTGTCGATCAGGGTGGTGGAGTTGGTGTCCTTGTTGTTCTCGAGGTGGAAGTTCAGGTCCCCAAGGGAGGATGTAGTCCGTGGAGGCGATGGCGTGTGTGCTGACGAAGTCAGCGATGGAATCGCTGAACTGTGGTCGGGGTCCGGGGGTCTGTAGATGAGGGTTCCTCTGAGGGTGGTGTTGGGATCGGTGTGGATCTGGAAGTGCATGTGTTCGGCGGTGCTGAGGGTGTCGTCGGTGTTGGTTGAGACTCTGAGGCTGTTCCTGTGGACGATGGCGATGCCTCCTCCGACTCCGTTGGTGCGGTCCCTGCGGGTGATCTTGTATCCGTCCGGGATGGCAATGGCGATGTCGGGGGCTGAAGCGGGATTCAGCCAGGTCTCCGTCAGGAATGCGACGTCTGGGGAGGTTGAGTCGAGAAGGTCCCAGAGTTCGATGGCGTGTCTGCGGGCGGAGCGGGTGTTGAGGAGGATGCATCTGAGGTAGTTGGGTTCTTTCCTGGGCGGTGGTTTGGCGGGGCGGGTGCTGGCGAAGCTGCAGTTCCGGCAGGTGAAGGGCCCTTGGGTGCGCTTCGGGATGGCCTGGTAGCAGGCGTGATCTTTTCCGGGGTTGAGTGCGTGGAGGGTGCTGGCGTCGTATCGGCGTCTGTTGATGTGGCGGGCGCGGGGGATGCCCGGACCAGGGGGTCTGGCGCTGGGCGCGGTCACGGCGCGGACGGGCGCAAACGGGCTTGCCTTAGGCGCGCCTTCGGCGCGGCCGCGCAGCGGCCGCCATAAATGGGGAGGTGGGAGGGAGGAGCAGGGAATGGGGCAGAGAATGGGCAGTGAGGGGGCGGGGCCGCAGGGGCGCAGCGGCAGGAAACAGGCACAGAAGGGAAAGCGAGCACAATCAGGGCATCAAGGGGGCACAGAAAGGAAAAAACGAGCACAATCAGGGGCAGCAAGGGGGCACAGAAAGGAAAAACGAGCACAATCAGGGGCAGCAAGGGGGGGCACAGAAAGGAAAAGCGAGGCACAATCAGGGGCAGCAAGGGGGCACAGTAAGGAAAAACGAGCACAATCAGGGGCAGCAAGGGGGGCACAGAAAGGAAAAACGAGCACAAACAGGGGCAGCAAGGGGGCACAGAAAGGAAAAACGAGCACAATCAGGGGCAGCAAGGGGGCACAGAAAGGAAAAGCGAGCACAATCCTGTACTGAATGACCGTAAGTATGAGTGACTGTACTGGTGAGTGAGTGGATGTGTGTGTAGACCTAAGAATCAGTGAGTGTGTATGTAGTTATTGGTGATGGAGTGTCTATGGTTTTGAGAATGGCAGTCTGTAATTTAGAGTGGGTGTATCAAAAGTTATATTAGGGTGTGAGTAGTTGCATGAAATTATCACATGGATGATGTCATCAGTGATGTCATCAGTGATGTCATTTGAGATGTCATCAGTGATGTCACCAGTGATGTCACTGACCATGTCATGAGTGATGTAATATGTCACGTCATCAGCAGCGCGAGTTATAGTTAGCTGAACTAACTATAACGGGGGAATTTCACGGGTTTTGTACGAGTGCAATGTCCAACTAACTATAACTTTCCCTAAAACCTATGGTTTTTTCAGTGAATTTCAAAGGTTTTTTAAATGCTAATTTCTAACTATAACGTGCCTGAAACCTATGGTTTTTTCAGTGAATTTGAATGGTTTTGTAAATGCTAATGTTCAAGTATAATAGTACTTATACATATGTTTTTTGTACTCAATTTCTTGTTTTTAACTGTTTATTTGTAAATGTATTATTTTTTTAAAAAATGTATATGCTTTTCTGAAATTTGTAAAAAAACATTTTTTAAAGAAAGTAAAAATGAAATATAGTATAATTATTTTTTTTTATTTTTTATTTTAATATAATTATTTTATGTTGTTTTTTGATTTTTTTAAAATAAAATTTGTAGGAGTCGCGCACCGAAAGCGTACCTACCACGGCGGGTTCGCGTATTTGAGGTGCCATTTTGGAAAAGTCGTGAAGGATCTGCGTATGGTATGCGACGGGTGCGTGTTTTCCAGTTACGTGATATACGTATAATATAACGTGTTGTGCGCGCTTGGTATGCGACCGGTCCGCGATTCCTACTCCAGCATCTTCGCGACACATGCGCATTACAGTACGACGTTTGCACGGTGGTGGGTCCCTCATGACGTCATAAACGTGCCGGGGCACGCTGGGAGCGCGACTCCCGCGAAAGTTTTTGTATTCTAAAATGAGATCTATGTATCTTTAATGTACATATTAGGGCAAGAGATTACCTAAGGTATTCATAAAAATAATATACTTCTAATTGTATTAAAGTTATATTACTTCTAAATATATTTTCGCGGAGTCGCGTCTGGTGCGTTCTTCGTGCGCACTGGGTGCGTGCATCCCATGTGACCTTAAAAAAAAGGATTTGATTGGTTCATAATATTTAACACTGTAACTATTGAAGGACCCCACCCATTCTTATTATTCTGTTGGGAGCAGTTGATGAGAGACATCTCTTCTCCTTCCAGAGCTTGTTTTGAATTTTTTGGGTGTTATTTAAAAACTTTACAGCAGCAATGGCATCAGGAGAGCAGCAAGTTCATGTTTCTTCAGATGAACAAGTGTTGGAGGAGGCATCACCAAATCAGAGGCCTGAATCTGTTGTTTGGAAAAAAAAATTATTTTCCTGCTGGAGAAAAGAAGGTGAATGCGAGGAAAGTCACGTGCTTGCTGTGTCAGAGGGTCCTGTCGAGAGGCAGCAATAAAAAATATTCTTGCAGCACAGCAAGTATGTATAAACATCTACGCACTATTGGTGGAGTGATGGGATAAAAACATAGTGCTGAATGGGTGATTGAAGAAGTGCATGGGAGTGACAGGAGGAATCGTAGGTTACATGGGTAGTACCTTAGTATTTACAAGAGTGTTCCAATAGAATGTATGTGGTTAGAGTTCTGCATGCATAGTGCATAGAATATTGAAGGTGTACTTGTGTTAGTGGCTAGGCCTCTCCATAACGACATCACTAGTAATTGGAATGATTACAGTGCAGGAAAGAAGAGTGCATGGTGAAGTTATAAGTGGTTAGGTTTTGGGGGACTGATGGAATAAGAAGATAGTGCTGGATGGGTGATTGAGGAAGTGCATGGGAGTGACAGGAGGATTGCTAGGCTGCATGGATACTAACTGGGTATTTGCAAGAGTGTATCAATAGTATGTATGTGGTTAGAGTTGTGCAAGCATAGTGCAGAGAATGTTGAAGGTGTACTTGTGTTACTGGCTAGGCCACTCCATAACAACATCACTAGTATTTGGAATGATTACAGTGCTGGAAGCAGAGTGCATGCTCAAGTTATGAGTGGTTAGGTATTGGCGGAGTGATGGGATAAGAAGATAGTGCTGCATGGGTGATTGAGGAAGTGCATGGGAGTAACAGGTGGATTGCTAGGCTGCATGTGTACTAAGTGGGTATTTGCAAATGTGTATTAATAGTATGTATGTGGTTAGAGTTCTGCATGCATAGTGCAGAGAATGTTGAAGGTGTACTTGTGTTAGTGGCTAGGCCTCTCCATAAGGACATCACTAGTAATTGGAATGATTACAGTGCAGGAAAGAAGAGTGCATGGTCAAGTTATAAGTGGTTAGGTATTGGCGGAGTGATAGGATAAGTACATAGTGCTGGATGGGCAATTGGAAAAGTGCATGGGACAGACAGGAGGATTACTAGGCTGCATGGGTAGTAACTTAGTAAGTAGCCGGTTAGAGGTTTATGTAGATAGTACATAACTGAATGTAGTACTGCATAGATACTGTTTGCATTACTTAATCTTACCTTTACAGTAGTAGATATCAAATTTTTCTAAACATTTCTTGTAGTTGTTTTTTATAATTTACATTTTTAAAAATTTCAAACTTTAGATTTATGATCTGCGAAAGAGAAGAAAAAATACAGTTATAATGTATAATATTATAATTTTATAAACACAATATAATATAAGCATAATTTAAATTATTTAGTTTGCCTTTTTTGCTGTTTTCAGAATATATTGAATTTCACTTTAAATAGTGATTTCAATGTTACTCATCACAACAGCGGGCAAAAAAAAAAAAAAATCAAGAAGATTGTTTAAAAAAAAAAAAAATCTGTGTCAAAAACTTTTTCAACATAGTGAACTATCTCTGCACATTGTATAAAAATAACATCCTCAATAACATAGCATATAATACAAATCACACATATATAAAATGCTTCTTTGTAAGAGAATTTTGTTACTACAAGATAAAAGAAGCAAAACAATAATTCAATGAATATTTCTTCATAATTTCCATATACTCTAAATGATGTTCTTTAAAATATATGGTGTCACAATATCCCAGAAAAAGTGCTTAATTCACATTAATATCTTTCCTCTAGGCCAAATGATATTCCTGAAATCCTTTATACTGAAATTGTCCAAAGTAATCGTAGTAATACAGTTTAACATATTCCCAATAGGCCGAATTATGTTCTTAGTACTTTGGCTTTAAGAATATTAGGTATGAATTTGGTAATTCGTTCGGCAAACGATATTTAAAAAGTAAATGAGCATCATTACAATATGTCCATCCTTTATTGCATTTTAAATAGACAGTGTAATGTCCAGATGTTGTAGAAGGTCCATTGTTGAAAATAAATGCTACTGCTGCAAAAGTTCTTCCTGATATTGATAGTTGACTTGCTACAACATTTTTAATTAAAGTTTCCAATTTTCTTCCATCAGCTGTACAACGTTGTATCATTAAAATGATATATTGTCCAAATTTTTCTATAAATAGTGTTGATAACATTTCTGATTTGCATTGCATACACTGCATATTTTGATTTGCTGCTTTAACTAATTTGTTGAATGACACTGTTTTACAGTCTGGTATTGTTAAATATATAAATCTTTCAATGTCTATGTTAGTGGTAGAAGTAAACATACAATTTTCACATTGATGTTCCCATTTATAACGAAGTCCAAATAGATTTTCAATTTGTATTCCTTCCTCTTCTAATACTGCAAGCATATACATTAGAAATTCCTGAGTATCTTGTTGCACATTCTGTGTAAATTGCGTGGAACCAGAACATATATCCAAAAGTTTCCGAATATCAGAAACACTTTGTATTTTACTTTTATCAGTTCTCAATTTTTCAAAAATAGAACGCAACAAGGAACAAAACTTTTTTTCATGATTCTCCAAAATTTGCTGTTGCAGATATTCTAGAAAAAATACAACATTTACCACTACATTAGCATAGCAGTTGATACCTGAACTATTTTCGAACTGATATCCGACAATCTCTTCAATACTGTCCTTTTTCTTTTTGCTTGGAATTTCAACTTTATCCTGATTTTTTGTCTGCTCTTTAACTTCACTACAGATATTCTCGTAACTTCTTTTCCGACCTACTACACGCTTTTCATATACAGGATATTCACCTAAATTGGGAGCATACAGTCTCCTTAACCGATTATGCTCTCTTACACAATTTACATCTGCACTAATCTTTCTCTAAACAAAATCAATCAAATGCAATCCAGATAAATTTCTGACTCGGGACAAAGCAACATATGCCATACCATACGGTACTTCCAATGTTTACCAAAGCACTGTCCACACTTAAACCTTGAGATTTATGAATAGTCACTGCATATGCCAAAGAAAGAGGAAACTGTTTTCTACGAACATACAAATCTTTAACAAGCAAAAAACCAACCGAACAACGACCAATTTGTTTTACTTCTTGAATTTGATCAAATTTGATTTTCAAAAATTCAATTCCATCTCTATTTTGATAATTAACAAAATCAACAACTTTACCCATTGCACCATTTACGAAACTTTTTTCCACATCCAAATTACGCCGTAAAATAACGTGACAGTTTACACATACATATAAATTCTTTTCTAAACCAGCAGTTTTAAATATAGATTTTTCTAAAGAATCCAATTTTGTTTTCAGTTTTTCTGTCAAAATAATAGTAATTTGTTCATCAATGGCTTCCATTTTTATTATTTCTTCATTTTATAGCTTTAAAAGTTCTTCATTGAATGAACAACACTCAAGCAGTGTTGGCATGAGGCAGATGATAGATTTATATTCTGCAATCTTTTTGTATATTTTTGCAGGAACTATATTTTCATTTGGAAACAAGTTGGTAAGTAGACGACTTTGCAAAGCTTGTTTGCCATGTTCTGTCAATACTCCAATTCGTATATCTTGAAGAATGGTTACATAATCTTCATCATTTGCTTGTCGAATATTTTTAATGAGTTCTTTGTACTCAAAATATGACCAAATGTTAATGTTTCCAACACTTCCCAAAGACTTTCTGGTGTCTTTGTGCACAAGCGTTTTAAATACTGGTTGCCCTTTTACAGGAGTAAGTTGCAGTAGATCACCAAAAACTATCACATGTTTTCCTCCAAATAAGACATCGTATTCTGGGGTATATTAGCAACAACTTCCGATAATTATCGCAAACCGCGCTTAGCGCGTTTTTTTTTATTGCCACCTATCGCTGGATATTATCGCGGAGATAACACGCTACAGCAACGTTTATCTCCAATGCAATAAAATATCCAGCGATAGTGGCGAAATGCGGCGAAATGCGTGAAATCCAGCGATATTCACGCATTAACGCCATGGGGGACTTAGGCTGACAATCCACCTCCTATACAACAAACAGGTAAGTCATGTTTTTAGCAGGTGTTAAATTCTAGTGCTATTCGCACTTAGCGTGAATTTTTTTATCGCTTCGCCTGCGTTGCTAATAGGGGGATGTTGTGTTAGCGACTGTTTTCAGTCGCTTTTAGTTGGGAACGCCTACCTTGCATGTCATTAGCGATAATTATCGCTGGCATGCAAGGCGAGGGGAAAACGGGCCGCTATCGCCAGAAAGCTGTCGCTAACGCCGGTTAGGGACAGCTTGCTGATAGTGCGATAAAAAAATCACTGCTTTAGCGGCAAAAAGTGCTGCTAAAGCGGCGATAAAGCCCTTGCTAATATGCCCCTCTGTTTTAAAAATTTGCTGCATTCTTAAATGCACAAAGGCAAGCATTAAGTTCGAGACCATGCTCACCTAATGAATAACTAGAAGTTTCATTTTCTTTAGCACTCTTGAATCTTCATAACAAGCCTCTCCAGATAGCTTGTGATATTCCAATTTATTTTCATGTTCCACAGGTATCATTAGTAAACGATGTAATGTAATTCCTTTAATGTTGTGTGCTGCCAATCCAGTTGGAGCAGTTACAACACAAGACAAATGTGAGTCAGTTATTTTCTGTAGATAAGTGGTCAAAACTTTAATCAAGAAACTTTTTCCTGTACCAGCTTGACCACTGATATACATTTGGATAGGTTGAAATGATGTGCATGTGCATTCTTTCTTTTCATGAAGAAAACCATGGTCGATCTGTTATCTCCCTTGCTGATATATTTCTTTCTGTTCAATATTTAGTTTGTAAATATGACGCACCATGGCGCATTTTTTACACTGCTGGTGACGCACCAGCAGTGTAAAAAATGCGCCATGGTGCGTCATATTTACAAAGTGACGCATCTAGGTAGATGCGTCACTTTGTAAACCCCTGCTCCACATTATACCTGCGCCAGGTATAATGTATGCAGGGGGGGGCGTTCCGACGCAAGAAAGGGTTGTAGAAGTGACGCAGTGAAATCTATGAGATTTCACTGCGCCATTTCTTTGACCTAATGCGTCAATATCTTACGCCTGCCTCATGGCAGGCGTAAGACTGACGCAGGCCCTTTCACATTGGGCTTGCCCCATGTGAAAGGACACATTGCTGGAGTTGCGTCACTTTTGTGACACACTCCAGCAATGCGTCATTTTTGCGCCTACAGATACGTCAGAAATACTGACGTATCTGTAACTCCTTGCGACATGATGCGTCATACTGTAAATATGACGCATCATTGGTGTCGCAAGGAGGGCGCAATGAAAAGTGACGCATCGCTGTTTTCACGCAGCGATGCGTCACTTTTCATAAATGAGGCCCAAAATCTCCAAGTAATTCTAATTCTGTACGCCAAGGCTTGAATAGTTGCAAAAGTGCTAAATAGTAAAATTCTCTTTTATCAGCAGTATCACAACTCAGTTTTCTGTGATTAATCAGATTTCCTTTAGTATGTTTCACCAAACATCCTTCTGAACCAATCACTGCATATTTTCCTTCATTTATGTTTTCTGTAGTATTTTTTTAAAACTGTAAAATTGCAGCACTTCATAGAGACATATGTTCTCAAGATGACAACTTCTATTTGAATAGTATGTATCCAACATGTTTGTTTTGACAATATCTGTACTTCCCGGTTCATTTAGTGCTAAATATTCGATTTCTTGTACAGATTTAAGTACTCGATTTCGTGTTGCAGCAAGACCAAGACTCACCCAAATGATCCCTCTTGACTTTCCATATAAACTTGCAGATGATAACCGATCCGAGCATTCGTACGCTCCAATCTCTCGATGGGATAACATCTTCAAACTGAAACTGTACAATTTCTTACTAAGACTCTTCTCGTGAGAAATTTCTTCCCACATTTCTTTCAACTCCGTCTTTTCAGATTTTGTTATGTATGATGTTACATACCGAGCAACAGCAATGGAATTATCCGCAACATACTGGATATCCATATTAGCATTCCACATCGAGAGAATAACTGGATTATAATCATTCATATACTTTGATTATTCACTTCTTTTCAAATTGTAAGTATTTTTGGGTGATTTTCTAGTGATGGTATGTCTCACTGCTGACATGAAACTGTTTACTCTTCCTTTGGATATTACTGGACGTGGAAATCCAAAATGACATTTGGTATAAAACTTTTCCTTCGACTTGTATTTCCATCGACAGTATTTGCCACATCGATGACTTTGGAATCGTAACACTTGTTGCCTTAAGTTATTTTCTTCTGTTCTTTTTGGTATAGCACATGTAACATAATCTTCAATAAAAGATAAAACAGTGTCATCCGAATCAGTTCCAAATTTGGGTGCATCTTTGATCCATAAAAGCATATGTATATGAGGAGCACCTCTAGCTTGATACTCCTTTCTCCAAAAGAAATCAATAACTTCTCAAAGAGGAGGATTCTTTTTATTGCAGATAAAAGACATCATAGCTTCAAACCTATGATTAAAATATCTGCATACATTTACAGGATCCAAAGAACACAATTCTCCTGGTGTCTTGTATTCAATATTTTTAATATTTGAATTTGCTTCTCGAAGAAATTCAAGTAAATCATCCCAAGCGTATTCAGCACAGCTTAGGGTAACAAACCACGTAGGAGTTCCTAAGTTCCTTAGCATGCATTTAAGTTCTCCATGACAACGATACCAATACTCATTAGTACCACGCTGACATGCCATCAAATTAATCAGTTGAGATTCTAAATGATCGTCTCTCTGATGTACTTTATCCATAAATTCCTTTGCAGAAACATTTTGAAGATGTACTCCTGTTTTTAATATGTGGTTGACTGCATATGAAAGTCCAGACAAGTCACTCTCAAACAAAAGATGAAATGTATATGGGATACATTGTCGAAATCTTGGATCTTCTGCATACAATCTTGTTGTCCGATATTCTGGTGCAGGAATCTGTACTGATCGTTCGTCATATCGTCCACCTTTTCCAGTTGGGAACAGCCGGGGAAAACAACGAGCTTCCAAACTTTTTTCCCAAACACTCATGGGAGTCCCCTTCGCTTTCTTCATTTGGAATAATTCAATAGTATTCCCCATGACTTCTTTCAAATAAAGTGGAGGTACACTATAATGTTCATAAATTTCTTCACTTTTGGACATGTCAACTTTCTCAATTTGACCACTTGACATTTCACTATCATCTCCTAAAAGTATTTCTTCTTCTTCCACATACACATTTTTGTAGTAATCATTGTTTTTTATAAGATATAATGTTGCCTTTTGCACTTTCCTGACATCCACTAATTCCTGCCATATTTTCTTACTCTTAGTAGGAACACCATTAACTAGAATAACTTTGTACACCAATAGTTTCAATATTTTTCTTTAAATCTAGTGGTAAATATACAACTCTACCTTTTAATCCTCTCTGTAAATCTGTGGGAGGCAATTTACCTGTTTTAGGCTCCATACGAACAATAGCCTGAAATGGATGCACATATTGAATCAGAATAGATTCATATGCGTTTAAATCTATCAGTTCTGGAGGAATACTTACCAACTCTAGATTATTATGGACAGCTCTAGCAGGCATTTTATTATTGTCTAATTTGTTATAACAATATTTACAAATACGCTGATCAGTACACAAATCAAAGCAATCCTCTACCAACAAATAAGTTGCAAATTCCATCCACTTATCATTATTTTCTCTTTCACTTTTTAAATACAGATCAACATTCCTAGTCTGATTTCTATAGTGAGTTTGTCGACAACAAATCCTAGTCTGATTTCTATAGTGAGTTTGTCGACAACAAATACAAGTGTAATTTGGCCTTTCACACAAAATTACCCATTTTCTTCAACAGCTACTTCTATCAATGTCTCACTTTGTCCACTCTCTTCTTGAGGACCAAAGTAACAAAACTCTATTTCATCACAAACATTTTTAACATCTGATAGTGACCCATGCAAAAGAGCACTGTTTAAGTCATTTAAAATTATTGCTGGACTTTTTGCGTAATACAATCTTCTCACTAACTTCCGCATTTCAGAATGATGTACTGCTAACATTTTAAAATGTTGAAAAACACTTTGACATACTTTTCTTGAAAGACAAGCCAGTGAATGACCTTGCAAACCAGTATTTTTCTCACTCTGCAAGGATCTAGTCCTTGCAACATCTTAATCTTTTGTTTAATACTTTTTTACTATACTCTCGTAAGAAATTGTGAAAAATCTCTTTTTTTTAAATAATCTTTATTGTTTTTCTTAAGACAAATACATACCTCCCGCTTCATCTCCCTCCCCCTCCCTTTCTCAGATACATACAAAGAATTAAAAATCCTATAGGAACTTTCTATTTGTTGTACATTTCATTATTATCATGAAACAAATCTCAATTCTTTTATTACTAAATAATTCATAACAATTAATTCCCACAATCTGTTACTAATCCTTACGCCTCTATCCTCCTGACCGCATAGTATCTATATTCAGCTTATCCACTCACAGCCTGTCTTTGCATCCATTGAATAAGCGAATTCCATATAGCTAACCCTCGTTTACGTTTATTCCTTCCCTTCCTTTTATATATGGCTACCTCTAGACTGCATGTCGCCAGCAGTCTCGATCTCCATTGATGAAATACCGGTGGATTTGGGTCTAGCCAAGCTGAAGCGACACACATCCTTAGGACCGCCATTGATACAAAAATCAGCCCTTGCATATATTTTGGACGTTTTATACAGCCTACACCGAGAATTATTTCATCTACTGTAATTGTGACTCTAACTTTGAAAATCTCTGACAAAAAACACGATATATCATCAATCAACTTCATTAAAACTTCACATGTAGCAAAAATGTGTACACTATCAGCTTCAAATAGATTACACCTAGGACATGATGTTCCTTTTCCCGTCCCCCATTTAGCTATTTTATTTGGGGTATAGTACAATGAAAAGAAGGTTTTATAGTACTGAGCTTGTAATTTTGTAGACATTATATGGGACTGAAATAGTTCATAAGAATGGAGAAGTATATCAGTAGGTACACCTAATTTAGTCTGCCATTTAGCCATACATTTGTCCATATCATCTGGATAATGTGTATTCATCTGTTCATATATAGCCCCTATCCTTATTGTTGTTTTTTGGCCATATTCTCCATAGTTGGAATTACTTGAAATTTTATCCCACCTCCCCTTTTTTACATAAAAAATCCCTAACCTGTAAAAATTTAAAGAAATCCCTATGGCCTAATTTATAGTCCATCTGTAATTCCCTAAAGACTTCAGCCCCACGGTGGTATAAAAGCATCCTAATTGTGTAATCCCTCCCTGTATCCATCTATCCATACAGGCATCCCTGAATATCTCTGGAAGATTATTATTTTTATGAATTGGGGTGTAATGAGATAACCGACCAATACTCATTAGTTTACGTATATTATTCCAGACCTTATGAATACCAAAAATGGTCTTGAACTTAACTTTTTTAAAGTAGCTATCGTTTAGGTGACGCCATAAGTATCCTTTGGTTTCTTCACCCAGTAAAAGTTCTTGTGGTGTTGGGATACTACTATTTATTCTATTATCGATCCTACTTGATAGTAATTTGTCACAAAATTTCAGTGTAGTAGCCCAATAGTACAATTTAAAATTAGGTAGCGCCAATCCCCCTCTATCCTTGGGTAGGGTGATAAATCTCATAGCCCGACGTGATCTCTTGTATCCCCATAAAAACCTGGAGAATATGTTATCTATAGATTTAAACAATTGTGGTGGAAATTCCAAACAAATAGATCTGAAAAAATATAAAAATCTAGGCAAAAAAAGCATTTTAATCAGGTTGCATCTCCCCCGATAGACAAATGTAGGTTGTTTAACCTGATCATGTCTTTTTTGTACGAAGTATTAAGGGTTCGAGGTTGTTATTGACTAAGCTCTGTAGATTTGCCGTTATACTAACCCCCAAATAGATAGCTTTCTCCATTACCCGATCATCGTTCATCGTAAGTTTACTATTGAGTATAATCTGTGTTTTGTCTTGGTTCAGTTTGTACCCGGATGCTCTTCCAAACGCTTCGGCCTCCTCTTCTATGACTCTAATTGCATTGATAGGGTCACTAGTAACGAGAGCGATGTCATCCGCATATGCCAGTGTTTTAGTAGGCTGATCTCGTACCCATATTGGCGATATTAATATACTGTTTTCGAGTTTACAAATAAAAGGGTCTATATACATCGCAAATAAGAGGGGAGAGCACGGGCACCCCTGCCTTGTCCCTCTACTGATAACTACCTTATCGGACACTACTCCATTAACCATTATAACAGCTGCTGGATCAACATACAACATTTGTACTGCTTTGATAAATGGTTCCCCCAGACCACTTCTAGACATTATCGTCCAGAGATATTTCCAGGAGACCCTATCGAAGGCCTTCTCGGCATCTAATAATATGAGTGCCATAGGGTCCCCTGTAACATCTGTCCAGTCAAACAAAGAGATTACCCTTTGAACATGATCGGTTGTAGATCTCCCTGGTATGAATCCATGCTGACGTACCGATACGATTTTATGTATAATTGGTGCCATACGGGTCGCTAATAATTTAGAGTAGATTTTTGAATCTCCATTTATCAAGGTGATAGGACAATATGACCCAAGTTCTGTAGGATCTTTGTGTTTTTTAAAAATACTACGATCTTAGCTAATGACCATGATCCTGGCGGTCGTCCCCCTGAAAAATATGTGTGAATAGATCACACAATATTGTTTTTAACTGTGTAGAAAATTTAACATAAAACTCTGAGGGAATCCCATCCATACCCGCCGCTTTGCCTGTAGCTAAACTATTTATAGAAAGAAGAATTTCCCCCCACTGTGGTATATCATTCAATATTTCCTGATCCTCTACCCCCAGTCTTAGGGGTGGATTGTGATCCATATATTCTTCAATTACACCCTGTTGTGTACTTGATTCCCCATATAGTTTTTGATAAAATTGTTGAAACGCAATTCTTATTTCATTAAGGTCGGTCTTTAGCCCATATACTGGATCTCTAATTGCCCTTATTAAATTGGCTGTGTTTTGTTCTCTGGCACGCACTGCTAACTGATGTCCTACCTGTTCACTAAGTTCATAAAAATTTTCCTTGTGCATTGTTGCTTTAGCTATTGCTTTTTCCGTTAGGATATTAATAATGTCATTTTTAGCTATCGCAATACCCCTCAATTCATTCTCAACTTCCCGTCCCTCTCGTGCAGCCATTATCAATACTTCCTCGGCAATCTTTAATTTTTCCTGTAGAACAGTCATTTTTTGTTTGGCTTTTTATTGGCATTTAGTGAAAATCGCAACGTCTCCCCTCTGATCCCAGCCTTTAGGGTATCCCACACTATGTCTATTGATGCACTATTTACATTATCTTCCAGAAACCCCGGTATCCAAGTCGTCATGTGTCTACAATATTCCTCATTTACCAATAGATCCCTTTGAAATGTCCAAGTTTTCACATTGGGATTTATTTCTCCATGTTCTATATTTACAACAAGAGGGTTGTGATCAGATAAAACTCTTGGTAATTTCTCTATTGTGCAATTAGAGATTAACGTGTTAGAAACCAAAACATAATCCAATCTAGCATGTCTAGCATGTGGATGGGAATAATAGGTAAACCCAGGATCACCTGTATGTTCTATTTGCCAGCAATCAATCAAGCCATGTCTCTCACATAGATTTTTAAAAGCTTGAAACACTCTTGGCTTCCTGCCCCGGTATTGAAACCCTGGATCCACTGACCAGTCGCGTGGGAGGTTTAGGTTAAAATCGCCACAAATTATTACTGGGAGAGGCCAGTGAGTGAGCTCATTAGAAATATATTCCAACACCTCCGGGTCATCACAAATATTGCCATATATTGTACATAGGGTCATTTGTCTGCCATCACTATGTCGACATTCTGTAATTGACCAACGTCCATATTTATCAGATGCTGATCGGGTAAATTGCGTCTCTCCCCCTTTCGCAAGTATTGCCACCCCCCTCATCCTTACTCCTTGTGTTGAGGCCGTAATCATTCTGTACCCTAATGTATTAAGCAAATGCCTTTGTGATCCCTCAATGTGTGTCTCCTGTATACAAATAATATTTGCTCCTATTGATTGCAATCCGATAGCTACTCTCTGTCTTTTTTTAATGTCATTAAGGCCACAAATATTGACGGTAAGAATTTTTAACCTAACCATATTGTTTCTTATCCATCCTAACACACAATATAAACCTTTCTGTTTTTTCTTTAATTATACAATTTGTATTCTTATTTCTCATATCACTATCTATATCTCTTTTAGATTGGTTCCTATTTACATCATTTCTACTCATCCCTGATCTGAGAATCCCCCCTTCCCCCCCACCCTCCCCCACCCCCACCCTCCACCAATTATTAGGCAGCCAGGCTCAGGCATGAGCCTGTGTGAGGACATCAGAAGTTATCCACCTTTCTAACCGCTCTCATACAGTTACCCTTACAGTACATCATACCTATGTCACATATATTATATTATTTTTTTTCCCCCCTTTTTTTTTTTTTCCCCCCTTTCCCTAGAGGATGAAAACCAACTTTTCATTTTTTAGATCCACCAGATTCCAACACAATATCATCCAACATTTTTTGGGCTTGAATTTCTGAAGTGAAATTAAAATTTTGCCCCTTATAAACCACTTTGAGTCTAGCCGGATTTTGCAGAAATACTAGTGCACCCGCTTTTGAAATGGTGTCATTAATTGTCTAAGTCGCCATCTACGCTCCACTGTTGCATGAGCAAAATCTGGTTTTGCAAAGTAAGCAAACCCCTCGCACTGCTTCCTGGCGTTGGGTCGAGCTAAATCGTACACCGCCTGTCTTAGTATGAAATTACCGAAGAAAACCAGAATAGCTCGAGGTAATGACTTTGATTCGGTGGCATGTTTAGCTTGAGAGAATGGGAATCGGTGAGCCCTCTGCACTTCTTTGTCCCAGTCCCAAGATGATAATTCAGGCAGTGATTCTTTGAGCATCTTCACCACAAATTTCCTCGTATCATTTCCTTCGAGATTCTCCGGGACTCCAAGCAGCCGCAGGTTATTCCGAGCGTTGCCGATTTTCGTAATCCTCCAGCTTCCACATCACGTCTTTTATGGTTTTGTCCTGAGAGGTAGCCTGTACCTGGAGGTTTTCGACTGACTTCTCCAATACTTCCGTCCGCGACTCCACCGTACTCATTCGTTCTGCAATGTCCGAGCAGATTTTCCCGACTTTTCGTACAGACCCTTGCAATTTTTTGTGGCCTGTCTTGCTTGTCGGTTATCTGCCTTAACCTCGTCTTGAAAAGATCTCAGGGATTGTAAAATAAGAGCAAGTGACGGGTCAAGGGAAGTATCCTTCTTGTTTTGCTCTGGCTCGCCTCCTATAGCTCCTAAGGGTTCTTTATCTACCTCTAAAGTCTCCTGAGACATCATTGATGAGGCTGAGTAATCCCATCTCAACTCGTCACTTCTCTCCTGATCTTTAGAGGTATTCCGACGCATCCTCGAGACTCTCTTGAGTCTCTTTTTAGCAGTTGTTGGTTTTTCTACTGAGCTACTATTTTCTGAATGCGAGAAATCACCATCTTCCCCACTATCAACAGTACTAATGTCTGATTGCTCGGACTCATCAGTAAGGGAAAAAAACTTTTCCCCAGTTACATCTAATGTTAGTGCGCATTGTTCAATAAGCCCTCGCACTACTACCGGCTGGGGAGGTAATAAATTACCATGAGGGTCTGAAACATCTGGGAGTGTGTCTTTATCGACAAGATTACTAAGTTGAGTTGGCTCTTGCTCAATTGATAAGTGCTTCGTTATCTCATCTTGATAATTAGCCCCTTCCTCCGCTTGTAATCCCTCTGTCAACCGTATCTTTCCCACCAATGACAGATTCAACCCAGGTTGTTCAATGGCATTTGGTATTTGCTCAGACTCCTCAGTTTGCTCATTTCCCAAACCTGGGCTCTCTATGGGTATTTTTTCCCCCTGTGACCTACATCTTTCAAGTCACTCTTGGGTAAAAATAAGCTGGTAATAGCCGGTTGAGTTTTCGCTATTTCGCCGGGGGGTTTATTTTTCCGACCTGATGCCTTGACTGTACAGTCATATTTCTTTTTCTCCAGATACAGGCATTACCTTGTTTTGTTTATCCATTCGAGAAAGGCGATCACCTCTCTGTGTATCCATTTTTACCTCCAACCCATTTGATCGCTCCGTGGCAGCCACCGTTCCTCGCTTTCCTCTGACTCGCGTTGCCATTGACACTGGCAACTCTTCCGGAGACGCGCTGGGTTTCCACGGAGACCACGTTGCAGCGTATGCGCGCCCGCCTCCAGCGACCGCCGTCAGTAACAGCCGCGCCAGACGCTCCCAGCTCCGGAGCTCCCGCCAGGCGTTCCCGCTACACGAGCCACGTCCGCCACAGATCGCCGCCGCCTCTACACACCCCAGGGCATCGTGAGTCCTGCCACCACATACGGTTCCTCGCATGCCGCGCCTGTCGTGGGTTGATTTCGGGAGTATATGTGAAGCCCAGGTAAGAGAGCGGTTTCACAGGCTTCTTACTCCGACGCCATCTTCCGAAAAATCTCAATAGATTCCTGTCGTATACTACAAATACTACTACAATCCCAAGTATACACTGGAGCTTTAGAACGTCTCCCTAGAACTTCATCAGCTATCACTTCTTCTTCATTTTGGGGATCCATCTTCTCTTTCTCAATTGGACAACCATTTCTAACCTCATAAGCTCGACCACTGGTATCAACTGCAAGCAATAATGTATTGGTTTGAAAATAACTCTCTTCATTAAAAAAAGGCTCTGAACTTGAACTGTGTTTCCATTCACCCAAAAAAATATAACAAAAGTTGCTTCTGTTAATTAGTCTCTTCATCCTACTTCTGGCCTTCATAAAATGTATTGGCGTATCAAGTGATCGAATTTTATTTAAAAATAAAATGAATAATTTCCTTTTTAATTGAAAAGCCTTCTCCACAATACTTTCAATCTGTTTTTTCTTTTTATAAAATGCTTTTCTTTTTTTATATTTCTTCACATCTTTCAACAAATTTTAGACACAACTCTATGGTAAAAATTCTCTTTCTAATTTCTTCATACTGAGTCTTCCTCCTTTTACCATACATTATTTCCTTAGAATATGTTTTCCCATTATTCTTGCTTTTTTCTTCTTATTCTTTTTTGTTGTTAAGGCATTCTTTGTACTTTCCACACTGTGCACACTGTTTTTAGGCTTTCAAATGTTTTTAAGAAATTGTTTTCTTCTCTTACCGCAAGATTTTTTCTTTTTCCCCACATGTTGTTGTTTATCTAATTCTTGCTGTTGTCGTTTCTTCAAATAAAACTCCTTTTTTGTTGTTTCCTCTTTTGTGTTTTTTAAGCCATGGTAAGTTTTTTTTTAATGATGATGAACAATATCTGTTTAAAAAAAAATATATATAATATTATTAAAATAAATCTATAAAATATACTATTTTATTAGTAAACAAACATGTTCTACATAAAAACTATTTAAACACTTTGTTTTGAAATCGCAATCCATTTACTGCAGTATTCAGGTACTAATTGGATAATTCTAGGACTGAATAAGTGAATAAGTAGTGTTTACGTGTTTAGAGGACTGCATCAATATTGGATAAATGATTCTAAGACTGTGAGAATTACTACCTGGGTCATTGCATGAGTACATAGGTACTGACTGGATAATTAGAGTACTGCATGAAATAGAATGGAGAAATCATTAATGCTTGGAATTTGCACAGTGATTAGATAAGGACATGGTACTGGCTGAATAATTAGAAGACTGCACACAGAGTGACAGTATGATTGGGGCACTGCATCAGTAGTACTTAAATTATTACAGGAGTGAATCAGTAGGCTACAGGGTGTTAGGGCCTGCATAGATTGTGCACATTTGACTGTAGCACTGTGTCTCTTCATGCCTTAGTCATTGTACAAGTGCATGGGCAGTGACTGGGTAGGTACAGTGCTGGTAGTTGGCAGCAGGGTGAGTTTATAAGTGCTTGTGTTTCGGCACAAACATTAGACAAGGACATAGTTCTCTCAGGATGTTTGCAAGAGTGGACAAAGACTGGTAGTGTGATTGGGGCACTGCATGAGTACTATCTGGATTATTGCAGGAGTGAATCATTAGTCTGCATTGGGTTAGGGGCCTGCATAGATTGTGCACATTTGACTGTACCACTGCGTGTGTTAATGGCTGAGGCATTCTACAAGTGCATGGACAGTGACTGGATAGTTAGAGTGCTGGTAGTTGACAGCTGGCTGAGTTTATAAGTGCTTGTGTTTCTGCATAGTGATTAGATAAAGTTATGGTTCTGTCAGGATGATAGGAGGAGTGGACAGAGAGTGACACTGTGATCGCTGATCTGCATGGCTACTAAGGGTGGGCGTAGTTCGCGAAGTAGCGCTACGCGAAGCTACGTGAAGTGCAGTTCGCACTACGCGAGCTTCGCGTAGCACTACGCGAACTGCGTAGTGCATGTTCGCAATGATTGCACAGTGCCGGATGCTTGTCCGCACTGTGCAATCATTGAAAACGGCAACTTGCACAGTGCAAGCTGTCTTTTACTGCCGCTCGAGTAGATTTTTACTCGAGCGGCAGCTTTCTCAACGCGGACTGGTAGTTTCTCATCGCGAGCGGTCGCGAGCATACGCGACCACTCGCAATGAGAAACCTGACCTCCCCACGTTGAGAATCTCGCCGGGAGGTTTATTTTCCACGCTCGCGATCGGCAACTTGATGTTGCTGATTGCGAACGAGGAAAAAGTCTCGCCGGGATGTCATTTTGCTTGCTCGCGGTCGCCAACTTGACGTTGAGGACCGCGAGCAAGCAAAAAATGACCGCTGCATGACGCTACGCTACGCTACGTGTGTTTGCACTGTGCTACGTGCAATTCGCGTTGTGCGAAGTAGCGCAAACTTCGCAAACTACGCGAGCGTAGCGTAGTACTTCGCCCAGGGTTAATGGCTACTACCTGGATTTTTGCAGGAGTGAATCAGAAGTCTGCAGGGGGTTAGGGGCCTGCATACATTGTGAACATTTGACTGTAACACGGTGTCTCTTCATGCCCGAGTCATTGTACAAGTGCATAGATAGTGACTGAGTACGTAGAGTGCTGGTAGTTGATAGCAGAGTGAGTTTATAAGTGCTTGTGTTTCGGCACAGACATTAGATAAGGACATGGTTCTGTCAGAATAATTGCAAGAGTGGACAAAGACTGGTAGTGTGATTGGGGCACTGCATGAGTACTATCTGGATTATTACAGGAGTGAAGCAGTACTCTACAGGGGGGTAGGGGCCTACATAGATTGTGCACATTTGACTGTAGCAAGGTGTGTCTTTATGCCTGAGACATTGTACAAGTGCATGGACAGTGACTGAGTAGATAGAGTACTGGTAGTTGACAGCAGGGTGAGTTTATAAGTGCTTGTGTTTTGGCACAGAGATTAGATAAGGACATGGTTCTGTCAGGATGATTCCAAGAGTGGACAGAGAGTGATAGTCTGATTGGGGCACTGCATGAGTACTACTTAGATTATTACACAAGTGAATCAGTAGTCTGCATGGGGTTAGGGGCCTGCATAGATTGTGCACATTTGACTATAGCACTGTGTGTCTTAACGCCTGAGGCATTCTACCAGTGCATAGACAGTGACTGGATAGTTAGAGTGCTGGTAGTTGACAGCAGGGTCAGTTTATAAGTGCTTGTGTTTCTGCATAGTGATTAGATAAAGTCATAGTTCTGTCAGGATGATAGGAGGAGTGGACAGAGAGTGACAATGTGATCGCTGATCTGCATGGCTACTACCTGGATTTTTACAGGAGTGAATCAGTAGTCTGTAGGGGGTTAGGGGTTTGCATACATTTTGCACATTTGACTGAAGCACAGTGTCTCTTCATGCCCGAGTCATTGTACAAGTGCATAGATAGTGACTGAGTACGTAGAGTGCTGTTAGTTGATAGCAGAGTGAGTTTATAAGTGCTTGTGTTTCGGCAATAGACATTAGACAAGGACATAGTTCTGTCAGGATGATTGCAAAAATGGACAAAGACTGGTAGTGTGATTGGGGCACTGCATGAGTACTACTTAGTTTATTACAGGAGTGAATCAGTAGTCTGCATGGGGTTAGGGGCCTGCATAAATTGTGCACATTTGACTGTACCACTGCGTGTGTTAATGCTTGAGGCATTCTACAAATGCATGGACAGTGCCTGGATAGTTAGAGTGCTGTTATTTGACAGCAGGGTGAGTTTATAAGTATTTGTGTTTCTGCATAGTGATTATATAAAGTCATGGTTCTATCAGGATGATAAGAGGAGTGGACAGAGAGTGACACTGTGATCGCTGATCTGCATGGCTACTGCCTGTATTTTTGCAGGAGTGAATCAGTAGTCTGCAAGGGGTTAGGGGCCTGCATAGATTGTGCACATTTGACTGTAGCAAGGTGTGTCTTTATGCCTGAGACATTGTACAAGTGCATGGACAGTGACTGAGTAGATAGAGTACTGGTAGTTGACAGCAGGGTGAGTTTATAAGTGCTTGTGTTTCGCCACAGAGATTAGTTAAGGACATGGTTCTGTCAGGATGATTGCAAGAGTGGACAAAGACTGGTAGTGTGATTGGGGCACTGCATGAGTACTACTTATATTATTACAGGAGTGAATCAGTAGTCTACAGAGGGGTAGGGGCCTCCATAGATTGTCTACATTTGACTGTAACACGGTGTCTCTCCATGCCCGATTCATTGTACAAGTGCATAGATAGTGACTGAGAACATAGAGTGCTGGTAGTTGAGAGCAGGGTGAGTTTATAAGTGCTTGTGTTTCGGCACAGAGAATAGATAAGGAGATGGTTCTGTCAAAATGATTCCAAGAGTGGACAGAGAGTGATAGTCTGATTGGGGCACTGCATGAGTACTACTTAGATTATTACAGGAGTGAATGATTAGTCTGCAGGGGGTTAGGGGCCTGCATAGATTGTGCACATTTGGCTGTAGTACTGCGTATTTTAATGCCTGAGTGATTGTACAAGTGCATGGACAGTGACTGAATAGACAGAGTACTGGTAGTTGACAGCAGGGTGAGTTTATAAGTGCTTGTGTTTCGCCACAGAGATTAGATAAGGACATGGTTCTGTCAGGATGATTACAAGAGTGGACAGAGAGCGATAGTCTGATTGCGGCACTGCATGAGTACTACTTATATTATTACAGGAGTGAATCAGTAGTCTACAGGGGGTAGGGGCCTACATAGATTGTCTACATTTGACTCTAGCACGGTGTCTCTTCATGCCTGATTCATTGTACAAGTGCAAAGATAGTGACTGAGAATGTAGAGTGCTGGTAGTTGATAGCAGAGTGAGTTTATAAGTGCTTGTGTTTCGGCACAGACATTAGATAAGGACATAGTTCTGTCAGGATGATTACAAGAGTGGACAGAGAGTGATAGTCTGATTGGGGCACTGCATGAGTACTACTTAGATTATTACACAAGTGAATCAGTAGTCTGCATGGGGTTAGGGGCCTGCATAGATTGTGCACATTTGACTATAGCATTGTGTGTCTTAATGCCTGAGGAATTCTCCAAGTGCATGGAGAGTGACTGGATAGTTAGAGTGCTGGTAGTTGACAGCAGGGTCAGTTTATAAGTGCTTGTGTTTCTGCATAGTGATTAGATAAAGTTATAGTTCTGTCAGGATGATAGGAGGAGTGGACAGAGAGTGACAATGTGATCGCTGATCTGCATGGCTACTACCTGAATTTTTGCAGGAGTGAATCAGTAGTCTGCAGGGGGTTAGGGGCCTGCATACATTGTGCACATTTGGCTGTAGCACGGTGTCTCTTAATGACCGAGTCATTGTACAAGTGCATAGATAGAGACTGAGTACGTAGAGTGCCGGTAGTTGATAGCAGGGTGAGTTTATAAGTGCTTGTGTTTCGGCACAGACATTAGACAAGGACATAGTTCTGTCAGGATGATTGCAAGAGTGGACAAAGACTGGTAGTGTGATTGGGGCACTGCATGAGAACTACTTATATTATTACAGGAGTGAATCAGTAGTCTGCATGGTGTTAGGAACATGCATAGATTTTGCACATTTGACTGTACCACTGCGTGTGTTAATGCCTGTGTCATTGTACAAGTGCATGGGCAGTGACAGGGTAGGTAGAGTGCTGGTAGTTAACAGCAGGGTGAGCTTATAAGTACTTGTGTTTCTGCATAGTGATTAGATAAATTCATGGTTCTATCAGGATGATAGGAGGAGTGGACAGCGAGTGACACTGTGATTGCTGATCTGCATGGCTACTACCTGGATTTTTGCAGGAGTGAATCAGTAGTCTGCAGGGGGTTAGGGGCCTGCATACATTGTGCACATTTGACTGTAGCACGGTGTCTCTTCATGCCCGAGTCATTGTACAAGTGCATAGATAGTGACTGAGTACGTAAAGTGCTGTTAGTTGATAGCAGAGTGAGTTTATACATGCTTGTGTTTCGGCACAGACATTAGACAAGGACATAGTTCTGTCAGGATGATTGCAAGAGTGGACAAAGACGAGTAGTGTGATTGGGGCACTGCATGAGTACTACTTAGATTATTACAGGAGTTAATCAGTAGTCTGCATGGGGTTAGGGGCCTGCATAAATTGTGCACATTTGACTTTACCACTGCGTGTGTTAATTCCTGAGGCATTCAACAAGTGCATGGACAGTGACTGGATAGTTAGAGTGCTGGCAGTTGACAGCAGGGTGAGTTTATAAGTACTTGTGTTTCTGCATAGTGATTAGATAAAGTTATAGTTCTGTCAGGATGATAGGAGGAGTGGACAGAGAGTGACACTGATCGCTGATCTGCATGGCTACTACCTGGATTTTTGCAGGAGTGAATCAGTAGTCTGCAGGGGGTTAGGGAGCCTGCATACATTTTGAACATTTGACTGTAACACTGTGTCTCTTCATGCCTGATTCATTGTACAAGTGCATAGATAGTGAGATTATAAGTGCTTGTGTTTCGGCACAGACATTAGATAAGGACATGGGTCTGTCAGAATGATTGCAAGAGTGGACAGAGAGTGATAGTCTGATTGGGGCACTGCATGAGTACTACTTAGATTATTACAGGAGTGAACCCGTACTCTACAGGGGGGTAGGGGCCTACATAGATTGTCCACATTTGGCTATAGCACTGTGTGTCTTAATGCCTGAGGCATTGTACAAGTGCATAGATAGTGATTGAGAACGTAGAGTACTGGTAGTTGACAGCAGGGTGAGTTTATAAGTGCTTGTGTTTCGCCACAGAGATTAGATAAGGACATGGTTCTGTCAAGATGATTGCAAGAGTGGACAGAGAGAGATAGGGTGATTGGGGCACTGCATGAGTACTACTTAGATTATTACAGGAGTGAATCAGTACTCTACAGGGGGGTACGGGCCTACATAGATTGTGCACATTTGACTGTAGCATGGTGTGTCTTTATGCCTGAGTCATTGTACAAGTGCATGGACAGTGACTGAGTAGGTAGACTACTGGTAGTTGACAGCAGGGTGAGTTTATAAGTGCTTGTGTTTCGGCACAGAGATTAGATAAGGACATGGTTCTGTCAGGATGATTCCAAGAGTGGAGAGAGAGTGATAGTCTGATTGCGGCACTGCATGAGTACTACTTAGATTATTACACAAGTGAATCAGTAGTCTGCATGGGGTTAGGGGCCTGCATAGATTGTGCACATTTAACTATAGCACTGTGTGTCTAAATGCCTGAGGCATTCTACAAGTGCATGGACAGTGACTGGATAGTTACAGTGCTTGTAGGAAGGTGGAATCTGACTATATGGTTGCCCCCACTTTTTTCCTGGTGTTTTGCTGGTTTATGATTTAGCAGGACTGGGATCCTGCTATTCAGGGCCCCAGTCTATCTGCTTCCTCTATAAAAATGGTTTCCATGTACCTTAGGTACATCTTTGATTGGAATCTGGAGTGCCCTTATAAGTCCCTAGTATATGGTATACTATGTACCCAGGGCATAGGTACCCCAGAGGCCTACCAGGGGCTGAAGCATGTATTATGCCACCCCTGGAAGGCCAGCCAAAATGACACCACAGGTCTGCTACTGCAGCCTGGGTAAGGTGGTTCATGCACCCCTTACTGTGATATAGGCTACCTATATCACTACCATTGCACACACATGTAAACCTTTAAGTCACTCCTCTGGCAGGCCTTACCAATCCTAAAGGCATAGTGCTTGGTTCTTGTGTGAGAGGGTGCCCCTGCATGAGCAGAGCCCCTCTGCAGCGTTCAGAGTCCCTCCTATGATGCTGTTTGTGGTACAGCCTGACCATATACCCTTAAGTGCATTATATCCTCGAGGTACATTGCTAACTTTGGACTGGCTGCACCAAAACATGTCGTGTTTGGTGTCAAACATCTTGGAATACTACCCCGTGAAATCCTGGCAGTGGGGATAGCATTCCACCCTTCTAGAGGGAGAGACATGTACACACCGGGCTACCCGGTAACTTCTTCCCAGAGCCCTGGCATCACAAAAAGGATGCCGCTGCCTCCTGCTGCTCACTGAAACTCTGGCAGGGGAGGCCTGGACAATAGGTTTCCTGTCACAGGGAGGTGTAACCACCTCCCCAGACAGGATAGTGTGTATTGGGGCTGGGCGGGAGCACTCCCTTGTGCTTTGAAGTCCTGCACTGGGGGCACACTTGGTGTCCCTGTGCATATGCCAGTTCAAACCGGTTGCAGGGGCTACCTGCCCCTGCTCTGGCGTGAAACTGGACAAAGGGAATGGGTGTAGCCACCCCTCTTCCCTGACCCTCCCATAGGTGGGTCCCCAGCGTTTGTCCAACCCCCTACCTTAGTATAAGTATGGGACCCCAGTCCTTAGGACTTTAGATTACCCTGGACGAAACTCTGAAACCGAATCCTGGACCTTCGACGCTCTACTTCAAGATTAGAGGACTGAAGAATCTCCCTTTGGATCAAGGAGTGACTCCCCTGCCTGGCAGGCACCAAAGTAGCAATTGTCCGGTCTGCATCGCCAAAGCTCCCGCTGGACGCCGAAGTCTTTGCATAATCAGAGGTGGATTTCCAGACTTTCCTGAGGCTGCCCTGAGTCCCCAGTGAAGCTGAGTCCCATAGCTGTCGTGGGTAACGTGGAACCGTGACCCCTGTGCACTGAGATAATTTGCAAGTGCATCCTTTTCCTGATCTCCCACGAAGTTGTGCTTTGGGCTCCGAGTAGGCCCCCGCCTCCAGCACCGACTGCACTGAAGATCACTGGCCTCGACTACACGAGTGTCCCGTGAGCCAGCTCCAAGTGCGTCCACTTGAGCCTCCTTTGCGGTTGCTAGTCTGTTGGCTAGTGGGCCCTCCCGAAGGCAACTCTTCTTTTGCTTGGGCTTTCCTGATTGCTCCAGATGTGCCCTGACTTACCCTCGCTGGGTGAGTCCCTCACACCTTGCTGGTCTGTACCACCATCCTTCTTCTATTTCCACAAGACTTGCCGTTGCCAAGGTTTGTTGGGTCCAATCCAGTCGCCAATACCGCAGCACTTGACAGACTTTGTGGGACAGCTCAAATCCACCTTCTGGTTGTCGTCGACACCTCCTGGACCTCGTGGCTGAAGAGTCAAGATGATCATCAACCTACCTGAAGCACCCTACATCGGTGGGCATCTGCTCATCGCCTTCCTGGTCACTGGCTAGTGACCCAGACTCTGTCCCCTCTGCTTTTACGTTCTTCAGATCTTCGATCCACTCTTGGATCCACCCGAACACTTTCGACTTGGTCGCCAGCAGCACTTTACAGCAGATCGCCATTGAAAACGACGACGAAACCCGACCCCGAAAGGCACTTATGCACCAGGCTTCCCTGGGTGAGGTAACACGAGTACTCCAGTGCTCCCGTGGGTATTGACTCTAGAACAGCCTAGTTCTAAAGGGGTTTGCTCCAAGTCCTCCTCTAAGTGTCCTTTTTCTTTAAAACTCCAACCGCGACATTCCCCATAGAAGTCAACAGCGGCTCGCGGCTGTGTTCTCACACTGCACGCGTCCCCCGTGGGTCCCCTGTGTCACTACCTTGGGTGGTTCCTTGAGGGCCAAGCACTTCTACAGGCTCTAGGCCTTGTGTCTAGTTCAGTCGTGGTTCTTATACCACTTTATTGGTATACGGTTTGGTACGCCCCTAGGGCTCAAACGTGTATTTGTGCTATTACGGTTGATATTCGACTTGTAACTTATGTAGTTCGAACTCTAGCCTCATAAAGAGACTAGAGGGGTGTGTTTAAGACTAAATACATATATTTTAAATATATACCTGGTGTGGTCCTCTTTCATTTGGTCACTCAAGAGATTATAGACTGGTAAAACAAGCTGCTTTACATTCCTTCAAGACTTACCCTGAAGGCTGCTCTCCATAGCTACCACTAGGATAGCTTTCAATAAAGGTTGTCTTTAACCTATCTCCAATAAGGGGTTGTTTGGACTGGTGCAAGGTGCCCACTATAATTAGTGGACAGCATATACCAGGCCAACTTCTCACGTTGGTGTGCAGCGTGTGGGATTCCAGCTTGCTATTGTTTTACCAGATAATCTCAATAGAATTGATCAACTGAAAACCACTAAGGGTACCTTAGGTACATATAAATCAAGCTTAGGATACAGTAAGTTCTACTGAACTTAGAGTTGTGTGTTAAGGGATAGCACACCCTTTCTACAATTCAAGAGAGTTTAGTAATCCACACTAGAGTAGGTAGTGCATACACCACACCACACTAGTAATGTCTTCACTGCCAGGAACCAGTGAGCTCCTGCCATCCAGATATGACAACCTCTCATTCTTGGAATTAAGAGAGTTGTGCAAGGTTAGGAAGTTTAAGACAGGCAAAAGTGCCAACACCCAACGTCTCCTGGAGATGCTTCTGCTAGATGATCTTAGAAGACCCCTAGGGTCTGCAAGAGTAGGCAGAGAGGGTGGGGCAGAAGATGAGGGAGGGGCCAGGGATGAAAATGCCCAGGACCTGACCTCTGAAACTGGCCAGGAGGATGACAATGATCCTGACCTGGACAATGCAGCTACTCCTGAGGATGAGGAGGAGGCCCAGGATGACCTGCCCTTTGTCCCCCCAGGAAGAGTTGTGAGTGTGCTTAGAAGGTCTAAATCTCCTTCTCAGGAGTCTAACCACTCTGACACCTCAGCAGGGACCTCTGTCTCTTCTCATAGGAGGGAATCCTCTCATGAGAGGAGAAAGAGACTGCTTCAGTATGAACAAGCCCAGCTTGAGCTCAGAAAACAGCAGTTGGCTATAGACAGGGAGTCCCTAGATCTTTTTAGACAAAGAAAAAAGATGGGACTAGAGTCCCATGGTGGCAGCAATTTCCCCAGAGATAGGGAAAGGTCTTATGACCATAGAAACCTGAGCAAGATTGTCCCTCCCTACCAGAGTGGGGATGACATCCACAAATGGATAACTGTACTGGAGAGGGCCTGTAAGGTACGGAGGGTCCCTCAGGAGCAGTGGGCAGCAATCTTGTGGCTCTCCTTTGCAGACAAAGGTAGAGATAAGCTCCTCTCTGTTAGAGAAGAGGATGCTAACAATTACAAAGCCTTGAAGAGTGCTCTGATTGATGGGTTTGGCCTAACCACTGAACAGTATAGGTTGAAGTTCAGAGATACCCAAAAGACTCAGACTCAAGACTGGGTTGACTTTGTTGATTGTTCTGCTAAGGCTCTGGAAGGTTGGATACATGGCAGCAAAGTGCATGACTTTATAGGATTGTACAATGTGATTATGAGGGAGCAGATCCTTAATAATTGTCAAAACCAGCTTTTACACCAGTACCTGGTGGACTCTGATCTGACCGCTCCCCAAGAATTGGGAAAGAAGGCAGACAAATGGGTCAGAACCAGGGTAAGGCCTAAGAATCAGGGTGGTGACCAGAAGAAAGATGCTACCAAGTCCCAAGAGAAAGGTGGGGATAAATCTAAGGATAAGTCCACTACAGGGCCTCAAATTCCTCTTCTGGGGGGGGGGGGGTCCCAAACTCCTTCTTCTCCTGAAAATAAACCATATTGCCATGTCTGTAAAAAGCCTGGGCACTGGAAATCTGATCCTAGTTGCCCCAGGATTGGCAATAAAGAAAATGTTCCTCCAACAACTACTACCACCCCTCCTGGTACTACCAGTAGTAATCCTCCAGTTGGGAGTAGTGCACCCAAAAAGTTGGGTGCTTTTGCAAGAGGAACAGAGGTGGGCCCTAGTTTAGACAGGACACCCTCAACAGACTCCTCTGACTCTGATGGTGGTATAGGATTTGCCACCTTTACCATGGGTCCCATAGCATTGGGCAGGTACAGATTGGAGCCAATAATTAATGGTCAGAAAGCTGTGGCATTTAGGGACACAGGGGCTAGTGTCACCATGGTGGCAGGGAAACTAGTCCCCCCTCACCAGCTTTTACCTGAGTTTAATTACCAGGTGATCAACATTGATGGTGTCAGAACAGATCACCCCATGGCCATAGTCAATCTCAGCTGGGAAGGGGTCACAGGCCCAAAAAGAGTGGCAGTGTCCCCCAACTTGCCTGTAGATTGCCTGATGGGCAATGATCTGGAAATTTCAGCCTGGGCTGAAGTTGAACACCAAACCCATCTGAGAATTCTGGGCATCCCTGAAAGAGTTAGTGGGGCTGTGACTTAATTAAGAACAGTAATTTACACCACCTTTTTTTTGTTTTTTAAAACCACACAAACTCTACAAACTAATAACAAAATTGTAATCATTAACACCTTATATGATCTTCTTGCAAACAGCACAGATGTACCTCATTTCACCAAACTATCTATAATACACATTCTTCGTGCATATTTAACAATAAATAAGAAGCAATTTTTGAACTATACCTTTCAAGACACGTAATAATATATATATTAGTGCACATACTATTTTTTAACAAAGTTCAAATTCACTAGAAATTATCCCAATATATATCTGTACATTTATTAAATTAATTTAACCAGCAGAGTTTCATAAACAAGTCAAATCTGTTTTACATAAATCTCTTAAAAATATAACTCACCTTTTAAATAAATCTGTTGAATGAAAAATCTCTCACACTCAGTCAGGATTTTCTTTTTCACACGAGAATGTAGATAAGCACACTCTCCAATGTAAAACCAGTAATGGCAAACTTTCCTCTAATTTTTCATACATATACACATAACCCACCAATGACATTACTTCCCAGTGTTTTTCAAATTGAAAAACGAATTTCCATTGGTCATAGAGAATAATACTTTTCAACTGACATCTTCACCCCTTGTCCTTAATATCAGTTTCCATAGCAACAGGTCATGCAACATTCAACTTAGCTGCCAGGTCACAAGTTCAACATACAATGTTGAAATGAGACCAGCAAGTGTGGTTGGCTTTGCAAAGCATGCCCTTATCTTTTCTGCTGTACCTTTCAAACTTTTCTTAATAACCAATAAGAAACATGCTTTCTAAACAAAGTAAAATGCACCCTATATTTGAAAGTAGAGTGTTCTAAAACAGCCAATCAAATCTCTACTTTCCTAAAAACAGTATGTTGTCCACCATTTTAGATAGAGTTCATTCTACCACCTGCCTACCTCAGCTACAGACATCTTCTCATTACCTACAGAGATCCCTTCAAGATGCTTTCAGTGTGGATTGTTGGGCACAGTTATGTTTTCTGGTGCAAAAGGTATGCTGAAAGCAGAGGTATTGACAAAGACCTAGCTTTGCAAAATGTAGATATCAAATGGATTGGACATAGAGGATTGAAGTGGCACCAATTGATGCCATTGGTTAGAACCTTTATGCACCTCCAACCTCCTGACCTCATTATTGTGCACTGTGGTGGCAATGACCTAGGCACATTGACTGGGGTAGGTCTGGGAATGCTAATGAAGGGCACCGTTGCAGAATTGATGTTGCTTTTCCCCCAAACTGCCTTGGTCTACTCTAACATATGTCAAAGACAGACATGGAAGTGGTCCAATCACTTTTGTCCACAGATTGAGAAAGCTAGAAAAAATGTCAATAAAGCTGTTTCTGCTTATCTCAGAGACCATAGTATGGGGTCCATATACAACATCAATCTGCGTGTTAATATGAATGGCATTTACAGGAGAGATGGTGTACATTTCACAGATGAGGGAAACAGAGTCTTTCTCAACAACTTCAGACTTTGCATTGGCACGTACATGTAGCTACCATCTTCTCACAATAAACACAAGGGCTCTTTTAGAGCCACCCAAGATCCAAACATGCAACCTAGATTTATTATAAAAAAATCTCCCTTTTTTTGTCTTAGGTGTCGCGCACCCGACGCGGCCAGAAGTCGCGCACCCCTCGCGTTCACACCAGGGGGCTGCGCTGGGATTCGCGCACCCCTCACGTTCACACCAGCGGGCCGCGCCTCCAATTTTTTATTTTTTTTTAAAACGGGCTCCTACCACTAATTTTTATTTGCCCCAGGGACCCCATCACCCGGGGCCTACTCACTTCGTTGGGGACCGTGGGGGGAGCCCCAATGCCCCCATGGTCCCACCAGCTCCCCGTGTCCTGTGAGAGCCGGCATTTCTTTTCCACATGGGGAGCTGCTGACATGCAGCTCCCCGTGTGGAAAAGCAATTCTGCTTTGGATTTTGGAAGAGAGAGCAGGTTTCCCTGCTCTCTCTTCCAAAATCCAAACCAGAGTTTGCTACGGTAGGGCGGGAGACGTGCTCCTGCCCTACCATAGCAAACAGCAGTGTCCCAGGGGTGGGCACCCCGGGACACTGCAGGAGCTGGCCCTGGGGGGTGGTGGTCCCCAGGGCCATCGAAGGCTCCAGGAGGGGGGCCCCATGGCCACCCACACATCTTTTGCAAAGCCCCGGGGAGGTGGTGGTCCGGGGGCTTGGGGGTCCGAAATGGACCCCCGCATTTTAACAGTTAGTGCACCAGGGAGGTAGTGGACCTCAGGGTATGTGGGGTGGCTGGAGCCCCCTCACACATAATTTTTTTTAATTGTATTTAAATTCAGAGCCCCGGGGAGGTGGCTGTCCCTGGGGCTAGGGGGGCCTCCGCGGGCCCCCGCTTTACATTATACAAATCCCCCCGGGACCTGGCCCACCCAGGGGGTTAAAAATAATAAAGCGTGAAAACACTTGCTTCGGTTTTAAAATTTTTCGCTGGGATCCGCGCACCCAGCGTGCATTCCGGTGTGTTTTTTTGTTTTTTTTAATTCTTTTTTTGGCCCTGGGGGTCCTTGTGGGACCCCCTCAGCAGGCCTAGGGGGTCAGGGTGTTTCTACCCTGCCCCCTTTTCTTGTTTTATGCAACTGTTTTTCTGTTTTCTTCTGACTCGGTTCTACCGAGCCACAAGATTGCTGCCAACACTTCCTGGTTTGGAGTGTTGACAGCCAATTAGCATGAAGCTCGTGATCGGGAGGGTGCGCGGATCCTCCGCGGCCATAGATATCAAAACTTTTATTTTTTGATTTTTCTCAGCAACTACTGAACAGATTTACACCATTTTTAGAAAGGGTGCTTTCTGGACCAAGCACTACCTTTTTGCCAACGTTGGTGTAATTCCGTTCAGCAGTTTTGGCTGTAGCCTTGTATAAAGTTTCCTATGGGAAATTGATTTTTTGACTCTTATTTTTTTAATTTCTCTGCAACTACTGAACGGATTTACACCATTTAAAAAAAAGGTCGCTTTCTGAACCAAGCGCTACCTTTTTGCCAAATTTGGTGTAATTCCGTTCAGCAGTGCGGGCTGTACCCGTGTCTAAAATTTCCTATGGGAATTAACATGGAGAAAACACGTTTTGGGACCCCCTTTTTTTCTCACCCCCGCTTGAAGAATCACCCGGAAACTTTCAAGATAGGAGCGGACTGGAGCGGGCCATAAGGTTTAAAAATTTCACGAAGATTCGTCAACTGGCGCCAAAGTTATTGGGAAAAGAATGTTACGAATTTCCTATGGATAATAGGTCCTAACTATAACTATCTACTGGCGACCGCAAGTAGATAATATATATATATATATATGCCAAGGTGTATTGAAGAATGAGTGGGTGTATAAATGTCTGAATGGATGATTTAGTAGGTGCATGACTGACTGTATAAGTGAGTGATTAATCGTGTCTTACTGAATGCATGGGTTAGTGACTATACTGTGTGAATGTCTGTATTAGTCTGTCAGTTGGTGTGTAAGCAGCTGCATGGGTTGGTGAGTAGCTACATGAGTGTCTATATGGGTTATTGATTGGTTGTTTGAGAATCTGTATGGGTGCCTGAGTGTCTCTGTGGTTGGTTGGGGGTGTGTGACTCTTTGCATAGATGTGTGAGTAGGTGATTCACTGGGTGTATGGGTTCAAGAGTGCATCTGTGAAGGGCTGTATGGGTGGGTGAGTGTGTGTATGGGTGTTTTGGTGAGTGAATGGATGCCTCAGTAGTACATGTGTGAGTAACTGCATATGTGAAAGGCAGTATATATGAGTGTTGGAGTGTATAAATGACTATGTGTGAGAGTGAGTGATTGTGAGAGTGGCTGTATGGATCAGTGTGTGCTTGTATTAGTTATTGTATAAGAGTGTAAGTATGTGTTAGTATATGTTTGAATAAGTGAGGTGGTGTGTGTATAACTGTATAGGTGAGTAAATGGGAGTGTGATTGATTCTTTGCATGACTGACTAGGTGTGTGAGTAACTCTATGGATGAGTGGCGGTGTGTGAGTGTCTGTATAGATTTGTGAGTGCATATGATAATGCCGTATTGATGGTTGACTGCATGTATGAGTGACTGTATGGGTGAATGAGTGGATGTGTATGTAGACCTAGGAATTAGTGAGTAGGTATGCACTAACATAATAGGGCAGGGGCAGGGGGATTAAAACTACCTCTTACTAAGAGGTGCAGAAGGAAGCAAGAGAAGTGCAGAAAGAAGCATCAGAGGTGCCGAAAAAGGCAAGAGAATTGCAAAAAAAGGAAGTGAAGTGCAGAAAGAGGCAAAAGAGGTACATACAGAGACAACAGGGGTACAGAAAGAAGCAAGACAAGTGCAGAAAGAAGCATAGAAAGTACACAATGAAGCAACAGGGGTGCAGAAAGAGGGAAGAGAAGTGTAGAAAGGAGCAAGTGGGGTGCAGAAAGAGCCAACAGAGGTGCAAAAAGAAGCAAGAGATGTACAGAAACAGGCAAAAGAAGTGCACAAAGAGGCAAGAGAATTGCTGAAAGAAGCAACAGAGGTGTAGAAAGAAGCAAGAAAAGTGCAGAAAGAGGGAAGAGAACTGCAGAAAAAGGCAAGAAAAGTGCAGAAAGAGGCAAAAGAGGTACATAAAGAGACAACAGGGGTGCATAAAGAAGCAAGACAGGTGTAGAAAGAAGCATGGAAAGTGCAGAATGAAGCAACAGGGATGCAGAAAGAGGCAAGAGAGGTGCACAAAGAGGTGAGAGAATTACAGAAAGAGGCAATTGAAGTGCAGAAGGAGTCAAGAGAACTGTAGAAAGAGGCAATAGAGGTGCAGAAAGAGGCAAGCGAGATGCAAAAACAGGCAGGAAAGGTACAGAAAGAGGGAAGACGAGTGCAGAAAGAGACAACAGGGGTGCAGAAAGAAACAAATGAGGTGTAGAAAGAGGCAACAGACGTGCAGAAAGAGGGAAGAGAGGTAAAGAAAAAGGCAAGAAAATTGCAGAAAGAGGTACATAAAGAGACAACATGGGTGCAGAAAGAAGCAGGAGAGGTGCAGAAATAGGCAAGAGGAGTGCACAAAGAGGCAAGAGTATTGCTGAAAAAAGCAACAGAGGTGTAGAAAGAAGCAAGAAAAGTGCAGAAAGAGGCAAGTGAGATGCAAAAACAGGCAGGAAAGGAACAGAAAGAGGGAAGACGAGTGGAGAAAGAGACAACAGGGGTGCAGAAAGAAGCAAATGAGGTGCAGAAAGAGGCAACAGACGTGCAGAAAGATGGAAGAGAACTGCAGAAAAAGGCAAGAAAAGTGCAGAAAGAGGCAAAAGAGGTACATAAAGAGACAATAGAGGTGCAGAAAGAAGCAATACAGGTGCAGAAAGAAGCATGGAATGTGCAGAATGAAGCAACAGGGGTGCAGAAAGAGGCAAGAGAAGAGTAGAAAGGAGCAAATGAGGTGCAGAAAGAGCCAACATGGGTGCAAAAAGAGGCAAGAGTGGTGCAGAAACAGGCAAGAGAAGTGCACAAAGAGTCAAGAGTATTGCTGAAAGAAGCAACAGAGTTGTAGAAAGAAGCAAGAAAAGTGCAGAAAGAGGAAAGAGAGGTGCAGAAAAAGGCAAGAAAAGTACAGAGAGAGGCAAAAGAGGTACATAAAGAGACAACAGGGGTGCAGAAAGAAGCAAGACAGGTGAACAAAGAAGCATGGAAAGTGCAGAATGAAGCAACATGGGTGCAGAAAGAGGCAAGAGACGTGCACAAAGAGGCAGGAAAGGTACAGAAAGAGTGAAGGCGAGTGGAGAAAGAGACAACAGGGGTGCAGAAAAAAGCAATGAGGTGCAGAAAGAGGCAACAGACGTGCCGGAAGGGGGAAGAGAACTGCAGAAAAAGGCAAGAAAAGTGCAGAAAGAGGCAAAATAGGTACATAAAGAGACAAAAGGGGTAAATAAAGAAGCAAGACAGGTACAGAAAGAAGCAAGACAAGTGCTGAAAGAAGCATATAAAGTACACAATGAAGCAACAGGGGTGCAGAAAGAGGGAAGAGAAGTGTAGAAAGGAGCAAGTGGGGTGCAGAAAGAGCCAACAGAGGTGCAAAAAGATGCAAGAGAGTTCAGAAACAGGCAAAAGAAGTGCACAAAGAGGCAAGAGAATTGCTGAAAGAAGTAACAGAGGTGTAGAAAGAAGCAAGAAAAGTGCAGAAAGAGGGAAGAGAACTGCAGAAAAAGGCAAGAAAAGTGCAGAAAGAGGCAAAAGAGGTACATAAAGAGACAACAGGGGTGCATAAAGAAGCAAGACAGGTGTAGAAAGAAGCATGGAAAGTGCAGAATGAAGCAACAGGGGTGCAGAAAGAGGCAAGAGAAGTGTTGAAAGGAGCAAGTGAGGTGCAGAAAGAGCCAACAGAGGTGCAAAAAGAGAGGTGCAGAAACAGGCAAGGGAAGTGCACAAAGAGGCAAGAGAATTGCTGAAAGAAGCAACAGAGGTGTAGAAAGAAGCAAGAAAAGTGCAGAAAGAGGGAAGAGAGGTGCAGAAAAAGGCAAGAAAAGTACAGAGAGAGGCAAAAGAGGTACATAATGAGACAACAGGGGTGCAGAAAGAAGCAAGACAGGTGAACAAAGAAGCATGGAAAGTGCAGAATGAAGCAACATGGGTGCAGAAAGAGGCAAGAGAGGTGCACAAAGAGGCAGGAAAGGTACAGAAAGAGTGAAGGCGAGTGGAGAAAGAGACAACAGGGGTGCAGAAAAAAGCAATAAGGTGCAGAAAGAGGCAACAGACGTGCCGGAAGGGGGAAGAGAACTGCAGAAAAAGGCAAGAAAAGTGCAGAAAGAGGCAAAAGAGGTACATAAAGAGACAAAAGGGGTAAATAAAGAAGCAAGACAGGTGTAGAAAGAAGCATGGAAAGTGCAGAATGAAGCAACAGTGATGCAGAAAGAGGCAAGAGAGGTGCACAAAGAGGCGAGAGAGTTACAGAAAGAGGCAAGTGAAGTGCAGAAGGAGGCAAGAGAACTGCAGAAAGGCAATAGAGGTGCAGAAAGAGGCAAGTGAGATGCAAAAACAGGCAGGAAAGGTACAGAAAGAGGGAAGACGAGTGCAGAAAGAGACAAAAGGGGCGCAGAAAGAAGTAAATGAGGTGCAGAAAGACGCAACAGTTGTGCAGAAAGAGGGTAGAGAGGTGCAGAAAAAGGCAAGAAAAGTGCAGAAAGAGGCAAAAGAGGTACATAAAGAGACAACAGAAGTGCAGAAAGAAGCAAGACAGGGGCAGAAAGAAGCATGGAACGTGCAGAAAGAAGCAACAGGGGTGCACAAAGAGGTAAGAGAAGTGTAGAAAGGAGCAAAAGAGGTACATAAAGAGACAACAGGCGTGCAGAAAGAAGCGAGACAGGTGCAGAAAGAAGCATGGAAAGTGCAGAATGAAGCAACAGGGATGTAGAAAGAGGGAAGAGAGGTGCACAAAGAGCCGAGATAGTTACAGAAAGAGGCAAGTGAAGTGCAAAAAGAGGCAATAGAGGTGCAGGAAGAGGCAAGTGAGATGCAAAAATAGGCAGGAAAGGTACAGAAAGATGGAAGACGAGTGCATAAAGAGACAACAAGGGAGCAGAAAGAAGCAAATGAGGTGCAGAAGGAGGCAACAGACGTGCAGAAAGATGGAAGAGAACTGCAGAAAAAGGCAAGAAAATTGCAGAAAGAGGCAAAAGAGGTACATAATGAGACAACAGAGGTGCAGAAAGAAGCAATACAGGTGCAGAAAGAAGCATGGAATGTGCAGAATGAAGCAACAGGGGTGCAGAAAGTGGCAAGAGAAGAGTAGAAAGGAGCAATTGAGGTGCAGAAAGAGCCAACATGGGTGCAAAAAGAGGCAAGAGTGGTGCAGAAACAGGCAAGAGAAGTGCACAAAGAGTCAAGAGTATTGCTGAAAGAAGCAACAGAGGTGTAGAAAGAAGCAAGAAAAGTGCAGAAAGAGGGAAGAGAGGTGCAGAAAAAGGCAAGAAAAGTAAAGAGAGAGGCAAAAGAGGTATATAAAGAGACAACAGGGGTGCAGAAAGAAGCAAGACAGGTGAACAAAGAAGCATGGAAAGTGCAGAATGAAGCAACAGGGGTGCAGAAAGAGGCAAGAGAGGTGCACAAAGAGGCAGGAAAGGTACAGAAAGAGTGAAGGCGAGTGCAGAAAGAGACAACAGGGGTGCAGAAATAAGCAATGAGGTGCAGAAAGAGGCAACAGACGTGCCGAAAGGGGGGCGAGAACTTCAGAAAAAGGCAAGAAAAGTGCAGAAAGAGGCAAAAGAGGTACATAAAGAGACAAAAGGGGTGCAGAAAGAAGCAAGACAGGTGTAGAAAGAAGCATGTAAAGTGCAGAATGAAGCAACAGGGATGCAGAAAGAGGCAAGAGAGGTGCACAAAGAGGCGAGAGAGTTACAGAAAGAGGCGAGTGAAGTGCAGAAGGAGGCAAGAGAACTGCAGAAAGAGGCAAGTGAGATGCAAAAACAGGCAGGAAAGGTACAGAAAGATGGAAGACGAGTGCAGAAAGAGACAACAGGGGTGCAGAAAGAAGCAAATGAGGTGCAGAAAGAGGCAACAGACGTGCAGAAAGAGGGTAGAGAGGTGCAGAAAAAGGCAAGAAAAGTGCAGAAAGAGGCAAATGAGGTACATAAAGAGACAACAGGGGTGCAGAAAGAAGCAAGACAGTGTAGGAAGGTGGAATCTGACTATATGGTTGCCCCCACTTTTTTTATGGTGTTTTGCTGGTTTATGACTTAGTTGGACTGGGATCCTGCTATTCAGGGCCCCAGTCTATCTGCTTTCTCTGTAAAAGGTTTCCATGTGCCTTAGGCACATCTCTGATTGGAATCTGGAGTGCCCTTATAAGTCCCTAGTATATGGTATACTATGTACCAAGGGCATAGGTACCTCAGAGGCCTACCAGGGGCTGCAGCATGTATTATGCCACCCCTGGAAGGCCATCCAAACTGACACCACAGGTCTGCTACTGCAGCCTGGGTAAGGTGGTGCATGCACCCCTTACTGTGATATAGGTTACCTATATCACTAAATACATACACACATATAAACCTATAAGTCACTCCTAAGGCAGGCCTTATCAATCCTAAAGGCAGAGTGCATGGTTCCTATCTGAGAGGGTGCCCCTGCATGAGCAGGGCCCCTCTGCAGCGTTCGGAGACCATCTCTGATGCTGTTTGTAGTGCAGCCTGACCATATACTCTTAAGCGCATTATATCCTCGCGGTAAAATGCTAACTTTGGAATGGCTGCACCTAAACATGTTGTGTTTGGTGTCAAACATCTTGGAATACTACCCCCCCACCAATTCTGGCGGCGGGGGTAGCATTCCACCCTTCTAGAGGGAAAGACATGTTAACTCTGACTAACCCGGTAACTTCTCTCCAAAGCCCTAGCATCACAAAATGGATGCTGCTGCCACAGACACGAGTCTGGCCTCCTGCTGCTGGACGAAACTCCGGCAGGGGAGGCCTGGACAATAGGTTTCTGTCCCAGGGAGGTGTGACCACCTCCCCAGACAGGATAATGTGTATTGGGGCTGGGCGGGAGCACCATCTGTGTGCTTTGAAGTCCTGCACTGGGGGCACATTTGGTGTCCCTGTGCATACCCCAGTTCAAACCGGATCAGGGGCTTGCAGCCCCTGCTTTGGCGCGAACTGGACAAAGGGAACGGGGTGTAGCCACCCCTCTGCCCTGACCCACCCATAGGTGGGGCCACAGAGTAGTCCAACCCCTATCTTTAGTATAAAGATAGGAACCCAGTCCTTAGGACTTTAGATTATCCCTGGACGAAACTCTGAAACTGAATCCTGGACCTTCGACGCTCTTCTCACGATTAGAGGACAGAAGAATCTCCCTTGGGGTCAAGGAGTGACTCCCCTGCTTGGCAGGCACCAAAGAAGCATCTGTCCGGTTCGCATTTCTGAAGCTCCCGTCGGACGCTGAAGTCATCGCATCACCAGAGGTGGATTCTCAGACTTCCCCGAGGCTACCCTGAGTCCCCAGCAAAGCTGAGGCCCATGGCTATCGTGAGTGACTTGAGACCGTGACCCCTGGACACCGAGCACATTTGCAAGTCCATCATCTTCTGGGTCTCTCAAGAAGTCTTGCTTTGGGCTCCGAGTAGCCCTCGCCTCCAGCACCACCTGCACCGAAGATCACTGGCCCCCACTCCACGAGTGTCCTGTAAGCCAGCCTCACGTGCGGCGTCACAAGGCTCCTTCGCGGTCGCTAGCCCGTTGGCTAGTAGCCCTTAACGAAGGCCAATCCTTTTTTTTGCTTGGCATCCTGGTTGCTCCAGGCCTGCCCTCACTTACCCTTGCTGGGTGAGTTCCACAGACCTTGCTGGTCTGCACCATCGACGATCTACATCTTCACCAAGACTTGCCGTTGCCAAGGTTTGTTGGGTCTAATCCGGTCGCCGACATGTCAGCACTCGACAGACATTGTGTACCAGCCCGAATCCTGCTCCTGGTCGCCGACAACGCCTCCTGGACTTCGTGGCCGCAGAGTCAAGACAACCGTCAACGCACCTGAAGCACTCGACATCGGTGGGCATCTGTCCATCGCCTTCCTGGTCACTGGCTAGTGACCCAGACTCTGTCCCCTCTGCTTTCACGTTCTTCAGAACTCCGATCCACTCTTGGATCCACCCGGACACTTTTCTCTTGGCCGCCAGCAGCACTTTGCAGCAGATCGCCATTCGAATCGACGACGAAACCCGACCCCGAAAGGCACCTATGCACCCGGCTTCCCTGGGTGAGGTAACACGAGTACTCCGGTGCTCCCGTGGGTAGAGACTCTTCAAAGTCCTAGATCTCAAAGGGTTTTGTCCTAGTCCTCTTTTAAGTGTCCCTTTTCTCTAATTTCCCGATCCCGACTTTCTCCATAGAAGTCAACGGCGTATCGCGGTTGTGTATTTACACTGCACGCGTCTCCCGTGGGTCCCCTGTGTCACTACCTTGGGTGGTTCCTTGTGGTCCAAGCACTTCTAGAGGCTCTAGGCCTAGTGTCTAGTTCAGTCGTGGTTCGCATACCACTTTATTGGTATATGGTTTGGTACGCCCCTAGGGCCCAAACGTGTATTTGTGCTATTACTGTGATTTAATCACTTCTAACTTATGTACTTCGAACTCTAGCCTCATAAAGAGACTAGAGGGGTGTGTTTAGCAATAAATACATATATTTTGAATATATACCTGGTATGGTGCTCTTTCATTTGGTCACTCAAGAGATTATAGACTGGTAAAACAAGCTGCTTTACATTCCTTCAAGACTTAGCCTGAAGGCTGCTCTCCATAGCTACCACTAGGATAGCTTTCAATAAGGTTGTCTTTAACCCATCTCCAATAAGGGGTTGTTTGGACTGGTGCAAGGTGCCCACTATAATTAGTGGACAGCATATGCCAGGCCATCTTCTCACATTGGTGTGCAGCGTGTGGGATTCCAGCTTGCTATTGTTTTACCAGATAATCTCAATTGAATTGATCAACTGAAAACCACTAAAGGTACCTAAGGTACATATAATTTAAGCTTAGAATACAGTAAGTTCTACTGAACTTAGAGTTGTGTGTTAAGGGATAGCACAACCCTTTCTACAACTCAAGAGAGTTTAGTAGGCCACACTAGAGTAGGTAGTGCATACACCACACCACACTAGTAATGTCTTTAAGGGGAGGATCCAAAGAATCCTTGCAGGAAGCCATTGAGCTTCCACCCTCCAAGTATGATACACTCCCATTCTTGGAATTGAGAGCTTTATGCAACTTGAGAAAAATAAGGACAGGCCAAAGCCCCACCACCCAACACCTCAAGGAGTTGTTGGTGGCTTATGACCTTAGTAAGCCCTTGGGGACTGAAGGGGTAGGAGCTGAGGGTGGGGCAGAGGAAGAGGAGGAGGCCAGGGGTACCAATACCCCCACCCCCCCCACAGAGACTGGCCAGGAGGGTGACAATGACCCTGACCTGGATAACCCAATCCCTCCTGTGGAAGATGATGAGGATGATCAGAATGATGCCCTCTTTGTCCCCCAGGAAGGATTAAGAGTGTGCCCAGGAAGTCTAGATCTCCTTCTCAGGAGTCTAACCACTCTGGCACCTCTATAGGGAGCTCTATCTCCTCTCACAGGAGGGAATCCTCCCATGAGAGAAGAGCCAGACTGGTCCAGTATGAGGAGACTCAGCTGGAAATCAGAAAAAAGCAATTGGCTTTAGATAGGGAATCCCTAGATCTCCTTAGGGAGAGAAGAAAGTTGGGACTAGAGTCCCATGGTGGCAGCAATATCCCTAGAGATAGGGACAGGTCTTATGACCATAGAAACCTAAACAAGATTGTCCCTCCCTACCAGAGTGGGGATGACATCCACAAATGGATAACTGAACTGGAGAGGGCCTGTAAAGTTCAGAAGGTCCCCCAGAGGCAGTGGGCAGCAATCTTGTGGCTCTCCTTTGCAGACAAAGGTAGAGACAAGCTCCTCACTGTAAGAGAAGAGGATGCTGACAATTACACAGTCTTAAAGAGTGCTCTGATAGATGGGTTTGGCCTAACCACTGAACAGTATAGGTTGAAGTTCAGAGACACCCAAAAAGCTCAGACTCAAGACTGGGTTGATTTTGTAGATTGTGCTACAAAGGCTCTGGAAGGTTGGATACATGGCAACAAAGTGCATGACTTTTTAGGATTGTACAATTTGATTATGAGGGAGCAGATCCTTAATAATTGTCCAAACCAGCTTTTGCACCAGTATCTGGTGGACTCTGATCTGACCTCTCCCCAAGAATTGGGAAAGAAGGCAGACAAATGGGTCAGAACCAGAGTAAAAACTAGAAATCAGGGTGGTGACCAGAAGAAAGATTCTACTAAGTCCCAAGAGAAAGGTGGGGATAAATCTAAGGATAAGTCCCCTAGAGGGCCCCAAAATTACTCTTCTGGGGGTGGGTCCCAAACTCCTTCCTCTCCTGAAAAGAAACCCTATTGCCATGTCTGTAAAAAGCCTGGGCACTGGAAAACTGATCCCAGTTGCCCCAGGATTGGCAATAAAGAAAATGTTCCTCCCACAACTACTACCACCCCTCCTGGTACTGCCAGTAGTAATCCTCCAGTTGGGAGTAGTGCACCCAAAAAGTTAGGTGCTTTTGCAAGAGGAACAGAGGTGGGCCCTAGTTTAGACAGGGACCCCTCAACAGACTCCTCTGACTCTGATGGTGGTATAGGATTTGCCACCTTTACCATGGGTCCCATAGCATTGGGCAGGTACAGATTGGAGCCAATAATTAATGGTCAGAAAGCTGTGGCATTTAGGGACACAGGGGCTAGTGTCACCATGGTGGCAGGGAAACTAGTCCCCCCTCACCAGCTTTTACCTGAGTTTAAATACCAGGTGACCAACATTGATGGTGTCAGAACAGATCACCCCATGGCCATAGTCAATCTCAGCTGGGAGGGGGTCACAGGCCCAAAAAGAGTGGCAGTGTCCCCAACCCTACCTGTAGATTGCCTGATGGGCAATGATCTGGAAATTTCAGCCTGGGCTGAAGTTGAACACCAAACCCATCTTAGGATGTTGGGCGTCCCTGTAAAGGTTAGTGGGGCTGTGATGGCCACAGCCCCAGCCCAAGAATCTGGAGAGATGGAGCCTGAAAGAATGGCCCACTCTCCCCCAAAAGAGAGCACAAGGGTTGAAGAAAAGTCTTCTTCCCCCCAGGCAGTAGGTAAGGGTCAGCCTCCTCAGGGAACTGACCCTACCCCTAGTGAAGGAACTGCCACAGAGGTAGTCAGGCCTGGCCTGGCCACACCCCTGATGGCAGAGGACCCTTCCAAGGTGGTACCCCGTCTGGAGCATGTAACCTGCCCCTCTCAACCCTGCCTCAGTCAGCCCAGGGCTGCAGAGGTCAGGGAGGTCAGTGGACCCCCCAGGGCCCCTGTCCAGAGGAAGCCCCCATCAGCAGATTAGGGGCACCCAGTCTAGTAGCCCTAGCCAGGTGAAAATTCCTCTACACACTGAGGGATCCCCCATACCTTTATGTAGGGACCTCCCCCAGAAGGACTCTGGTAGGCAAGGGCAAACCTGGGACCAGAAGGTTGCAAACCTGCCATGTCCCTCCAGTAGTCCATCCAAAGGGACCCAACCCCCAGCTGTAGGCAGCCAAAGGTTGACCCTTAGAGCAAAGTGCAACTCAGTCATGGAAAGACAGGCATACATGGTGACCAGTGATCTGAGGAAACTGAGGCCAACATTCCTAGGGCCTCACTTCCCTACTCAGACGCCTCACCAGCCTTGTACTTTACCTAAGCACACCACAGGTAGTGATTCCCCATGGTGGAGGCCCTCTTATACCCTTAGGGTGAGGGATTGCTTAGTGGACCATAAGACAGGGGGCAACCATGCTAGTGCAGGTGCTTCCTTATATGACCACTTAGTCAATGAAGGCTCAACTGGCCAAGGTTAACCTTATCTCCTTTCGTTTGGGGGGGGTTATGTAGGAAGGTGGAATCTGACTATATGGTTGCCCCACTTTTTTTATGGTGTTTTGCTGGTTTATGACTTAGTTGGACTGGGATCCTGCTATTCAGGGCCCCAGTCTATCTGCTTTCTCTGTAAAAGGTTTCCATGTGCCTTAGGCACATCTCTGATTGGAATCTGGAGTGCCCTTATAAGTCCCTAGTATATGGTATACTATGTACCAAGGGCATAGGTACCTCAGAGGCCTACCAGGGGCTGCAGCATGTATTATGCCACCCCTGGAAGGCCATCCAAACTGACACCACAGGTCTGCTATTGCAGGCTGGGTAAGGTGGTGCATGCACCCCTTACTGTGATATAGGTTACCTATATCACTAAATACGTACACACATATAAACCTATAAGTCACTCCTAAGGCAGGCCTTATCAATCCTAAAGGCAGAGTGCATGGTTCCTATGTGAGAGGGTGCCCCTGCATGAGCAGGGCCCCTCTGCAGCGTTCGGAGACCATCTCTGATGCTGTTTGTAGTGCAGCCTGACCATATACTCTTAAGCGCATTATATCCTCGCGGTAAAATGCTAACTTTGGAATGGCTGCACCTAAACATGTCGTGTTTGGTGTCAAACATCTTGGAATACTACCCCCCGCCAATTCTGTCGGCGGGGGTAGCATTCCACCCTTCTAGAGGGAAAGACATGTTAACTCTGACTAACCCAGTAACTTCTCTCCAAAGCCCTGGCATCACAAAATGGATGCTGCTGCCACAGACACTAGTCTGGCCTCCTGCTGCTGGACGAAACTCCGGCAGGGGAGGCCTGGACAATAGGTTTCCTGTCCCAGGGAGGTGTGACCACCTCCCCAGACAGGATAATGTGTATTGGGGCTGGGCGGGAGCACCATCTGTGTGCTTTGAAGTCCTGCACTGGGGGCACATTTGGTGTCCCTGTGCATACCCCAGTTCAAACCGGATCAGGGGCTTGCAGCCCCTGCTTTGGCGTGAACTGGACAAAGGGAAAGGGGTGTAGCCACCCCTCTGCCCTGATCCACCCAAAGGTGGGGCCACAGAGTAGTCCAACCCCTATCTTTAGTATAAAGATAGGAACCCAGTCCTTAGGACTTTAGATTATCCCTGGACGAAACTCTGAAACTGAATCCTGGACCTTCGACGCTCTACTCACGATTAGAGGACAGAAGAATCTCCCTTGGGGTCAAGGAGTGACTCCCCTGCTTGGCAGGCACCAAAGAAGCATCTGTCCGGTTCGCATTTCTGAAGCTCCCGTCAGACACCCAAGTCATCGCATCACCAGAGGTAGATTCTCAGACTTCCCCGAGGCTACCCTGAGTCCCCAGCAAAGCTGAGGCCCGTGGCTATCGTGGGTGACTTGAGACCGTGACCCCTGGACACCGAGCACATTTGCAAGTGCATCATCTTCTGGGTCTCCCAAGAAGTCGTGCTTTGGGCTCCGAGTAGCCCTAGCCTCCAGCACTACCTGCACTGAAGATCACTGGCCCCCACTCCACGAGTGTCCTGTAAGCCAGCCCCACGTGCAGCGTCACAAGGCTCCTTTGTGGTTGCTAGCCCATTGGCTAGTAGCCCTTAACGAAGGCCAATCCTTTTCTTACTTGGCATCCTGGTTGCTCCAGGTCTGCCCTCACTTACCCTCACTGGGTGAGTTCCACAGACCTTGCTGGTCTGCACCATCGACGATCTACATCTTCACCAAGACTTGCCGTTACCAAGGTTTGTTGGGTCCAATCCGGTCGCCAACACCTCAGCACTCGACAGACATCGTGTACCAGCCCGAATCCTGCTCCTGGTCACCAACAGCGCCTCCTGGACCTCGTGGCTGAAGAGTCAAGACAACCGTCAACGCACCTGAAGCACTCGACATCGGTGGGCATCTGTCCATCGCCTTCCTGGTCACTGGCTAGTGACCCAGACTCTGTCCCCTCTGCTTTCAGGTTCTTCAGAACTCCGATCCACTCTTGGATCCACCCGGACACTTTTCTCTTGGCCGCCAGCAGCACTTTGCAGCAGATCGCCATTCAAATCGACGACGAAACCCGACCCCGAAAGGCACCTATGCACCCGGCTTCCTGGGTGAGGTAACACGAGTACTCCGGTGCTCCCGTGGGTAGAGACTCTTCAAAGTCCTAGATCTCAAAGGGTTTTGTCCTAGTCCTCTTTTAAGTGTCCCTTTTCTCTAATTTCCCGATCCCGACTTTCTCCATAGAAGTCAACGGCGTATCGCGGTTGTGTATTTACACTGCACGCGTCTCCCGTGGGTCCCCTGTGTCACTACCTTGGGTGGTTCCTTGTGGTCCAAGCACTTCTAGAGGCTCTAGGCCTAGTGTCTAGTTCAGTCGTGGTTCGCATACCACTTTATTGGTATATGGTTTGGTACGCCCCTAGGGCCCAAACGTGTATTTGTGCTATTACTGTGATTTAATAACTTCTAACTTATGTACTTCGAACTCTAGCCTCATAAAGAGACTAGAGGGGTGTGTTTAGCAATAAATACATATATTTTGAATATATACCTGGTGTGGTGCTCTTTCATTTGGTCACTCAAGAGATTATAGACTGGTAAAACAAGCTGCTTTACATTCCTTCAAGACTTAGCCTGAAGGCTGCTCTCCATAGCTACCACTAGGATAGCTTTCAATAAGGTTGTCTTTAACCTATCTCCAATAAGGGGTTGTTTGGACTGGTGCAAGGTGCCCACTATAATTAGTGGACAGCATATGCCAGGCCAACTTCTCACAGACAGGTGCAGAAAGAAGCATGGAAAGTGCAGAATGAAGCAACAGGGGTGCACAAAGAGGCAAGAGAAGTGTAGAAAGGAGCAAAAGAGGTACATAAAGAGACAATAGCGTGCAGAAAGAAGCAAGACAGGTGCAGAAAGAAGCATGGAAAGTGCAGAATGAAGCAACAGGGATGTAGAAAGAGGCAAGAGAGGTGCACAAAGAGCCGAGAGAGTTACAGAAAGAGGCAAGTGAAGTGCAGAAAGAGGCATTAGAGGTGCAGGAAGAGGCAAGTGAGATGCAAAAACAGGCAGGAAGGGTACAGAAAGAGGGAAGACGAGTGCATAAAGAGACAACAAGGGTGCAGAAAGAAGCAAATGAGGTGCAGAAAGAGGCAACAGACGTGCAGAAAGATGGAAGAGAACTGCAGAAAAAGGCAAGAAAAGTGCAGAAAGAAGCAACAGAGGTACATAAAGAGATAACAGGGGTGCAGAAAGAAGCAAGACAGGTGCATAAAAAACTATGGAAAGTGCAGAACGAAGCAACAGGGGTGCAGAAAGAGGCAAGAGAAGTGTAGAAAGGAGCAAGTGAGGTGCAGAAAGAGCCAACAGAGGTGCAGAAAGAGGCAAGAGAGGTGCAGAAACAGGCAAGACAAGTGCACAGAGGCAAGAGAATTGCTTAAAGAAGCAAAAGAGGTGTAGAAAGAAACAAGAAAAGTGCAGAAAGAGGCAAGTGAGATGCAAAAACAGGCAGGAAAGGTACAGAAAGATGGAAGACGAGTGCAGAAAGAGACAAGTGAGATGTACAAACAGGCAGGAAAGATACAGAAAAATGTACACTTGTTATATCAGTTCCTGCCCCCTCCCTGCACCACTGTGCAAACACGCCCCCTGGCAAGTTGTAAGTTGGAGGATTAAGTCCCCTTGAATCCTGAGGGTCCCTGGGGGCCAACTAGCCTACCAGGTACCTCCAGTAAGTGCCACAAAGCTGCCTTGCAGAGAGGTGTACTGAGGCCACGCCCATTTTTATACCACTCTGCAAACGCAGCTTCTGGCGCACTGCTGCTCGGAGGATGAAGTGCACTTGTATCCTGAGGTCCTCAGGTCACTAGAGGACCTCATCGCCCCACCAGCAGTACACCAGAAGCCAAGTTTGCAGAGTGGTGTAAAAAGGGGCAAGAGAGGTGTAGAAAGAAGCAAGAGACTTGCTGAAAGAAGCAACAGAGGTGTGGAAAGAAGCAAGAGTAGTGCAGAAAGAGGCAACTGAGGTGTAGAAAGAGGCAAGAGAGGTGCAGAAAATGGCAAGACAACAGCAAAAAGAGGCTAGAGGGATGCAAAAAAGGGAAGAAGGGTGCAGAAAGAAGCAAGAGAGGTGCAGAAAGAGGGAAGACAAGTACAGAAAGAAACAACAGGGGAGCAGAAAGAGGGAACATGTTTGCAGACAGAGGCAAGTGAGGTGCAGAAAGAGGGAAGAGGGGTACTGAAAGATGCAAGAGGGATGCAGAAATTTGCAAAAGAGGTGCAGAAAGAAGCAAGAGCAGTGTAGAAAGTACCAACAGAGGTGCAGAAAGAGGCAAGAGAAGTACACAAAGAAGCAAGAGAAGTGCAGAAAGAGGCAAGAGAATTGCTGAAAGAAGCAATAGAGGTGTAGAAAGAAGCAAGAGAAGTGCAGAGAGAACCAACAGAGGTGCAAAAAGAGGTAAGAGAGGTGAAGAAAAAGGTAGGATAGGCGCATAAAGAGGCAAGACAAGTACAGAAAGAGGCAGGAGGGGTGCAGAAAGAAGGAGGAGAAGTGCAGAAAGAAGCTACAGAGGTGCTGAAACAGGCGCAAAAGGTGCAGAAAGAGCAAGAGAAGTGCAGAAAGAGGCAACAGAGGGACAGAAAGAGGCCAGAGAGGTGCAGAAACAGGCAGGAAAGGTACAGAAAGAGGGAACAGGGGTGCAGAAAAATGCACGAGAAGTGCAGAAAGAGAAAAGAGGGGTGCAAAAAGAGGCAAGAGGGGTGCAGAAAGAAGCAAGTGGGCTGCAGAAAGAGGCAGCAGAGGTGCAGAAAGACGCAAGAGAGGTGCAGAAAAAAGCAAGAGAAGTGCAGAAAGAGGCAAGAGAATTGTTTAAAGAAGCAACAGAGGAGTGGAAAGAAGCAAGAGAAGTGCAGAAAGAGGCAAGTGAGGTGAAGAAAGAGGCGAGAGGTGCAGAAAATGGCAAGACAACAGCAAAAAGAAGCAAGAGGGATGCAAAAAAGGGAAGAAGGATGCAGAAAGAAGCAAGAGAGGTGCAGAAAGAGGGAATCCAAGTGCATAAAGAGACAACAGGGGTGCAGAAAGAGGGAACATGTGTGCAGACAGAGGCAAGAGAGGTGCAGAAAGAGGGAAGGGGGTACAGAAAGAGGCAAAAGGGATACAGACATTTCCAAACAAGGTGCAGAAAGAAGCAAGAGTAGTGCAGAAAGAACCAAGAGATGATCAGAAAGAGGCAAGAGGGGTGCAGAAAGAAGTAGGAGTGGTGCATAAAGAGACAAGAGGGAAAGAGAAAGAGGCAAGAGGGGTTCAGAAAGAAGGAATAGAAGTGCAGAAAGAAGCAACAGAGGTGCTGAAAGAAACAAGAAGGGTGCAGAAAGAGACAAGAGAAGAGCAGGAAGAAGCAACAGAGGTACAGAAAGAGGCAAGAGAATTACAGAAACAAGCAAGATAAGTGCAGTTAGAGGCAAGAGAATTGCTGAAAGAAGCAACAGAGGTGTAGAACGAAGCAAAAGAAGTGCGGAAAGAGGCAAGTGAGGTGCAGAAAGAAGCAGGGGCAGTGCAGAAAGAACCAACAGAGGTGCAAAAAGAGGCAAGAGGGGTGCAGAAAGAGGTAGGAGAGGTGCACAAAGAGGCAAGAAAGGTACAGAAAGAAGCAGGAGGGGTACAGAAAGAAGGAATAGAAGTGCAGAAAGAGGCAAGAGAATTGCTGAAAGGAGCAACAAAGGTATAGAAAGAAGCAAGAGAAGTGCAGAAACAGGCAGGAAAGGTGCAGAAAGAGGGAACAGATGTGCGCAAAAAGAGGCTAGAGGGGTGCAGAAGAAGGTAGGATAGGTGCACAAAGAGGCAAGACAAGTACAGAAAGAGGCAGGAGGGGTACAGAAAGAAGGAAGAGAAGTGCAGAAAGACACAACAGAGGTTCTGAAAGAGGCGCAAAGGGTGCAGAAAGAGCAAGAGACGTGCAGAAAGAAGCAACAGAGGTACAGAAAGAGGCAAGAGAGGTGCAGAAACAGGCAGGAAATGTGCAGGAAGAGGGAACAGGTGTGCAGAAAGATGCAAGAGAGGTGCAGAAAGAGAAAAGAGGGGTGCAAAAAGAGGCAAGAGGGGTGCAAAAAGAGGTAAGAGGGGTGCAGAAAGAGGCAACAGAGGTGCAGAAAGACGCAAGAGAGGTGCAGAAACAAGCAAGAGAAGTTCAGAAAGAGGCAAGAGAATTGCTGCAAAAGCAACAGGTGTGGAAAAAATCAAGATAAGTGCAGAAAGAGGCAAGTGAGGTGCAGAAAACAGCAAGAGAACATCAGAAATAGGCAAGAGAGATGCAAAAAGGGAAGAAAGGTGCAGGAAGAAGCAAGAGAGATGCAGAAAGAAGGAACAGAAGTGCAGAAAGATGCAAGTGAGGTACAGAAGGAGGCAAGAGAACTGCAGAAACAGGCAAAAGGGGTGCAGAAACAGGGAACATTTTTGCAGACAGAGGCAAGAGAGGTGCAGAAAGAGGGAAGAGGGGTACAGAAAGAGGCAAGACCGATGTAGAAATTTGCAAAAGAGGTGCAAAAAGAAGCAAAAGCAGTGCACAAAGAACCAACAGAGGTGCCGAAAGAGGCAAGAGTGTTGCAGAAAGAGGTAGGAGAGGTGCACAAAGAGGCAAGAGGGGTACAGAAAGAGGCAAGAGGGTAAAGAAAGAAGGAAGAGAAGTGCAGAAAGAAGCAACAGAGGTGAAATGTGTCAACTTGAATCCAGGTACATCATACTCTTCAATACCAAGATTCCATATGGACTCAATTCTGATGAGGATATTTCTATGCACCTAGGAGTAAACAACAGAATAATTGCCCCCCCAGGTTCTTAGGTGGTTTTAATCTATATCCGGAACGGGAGGTTACGTAGTGAATATTGAATTGTGATAATCAGCAATGAATTAAACAGTAGTAGTTTGCATGAAACGCATGCTAATGGATCATGTGGAGTACTTGCTAAAAAATGCACATTATTATAGATGAGAAATACAGTGAGGCATCTGTGGTAAAAAAGAGTTTGGTGGCAGCAAACTAATGTAATGAATCAAGCTGTAATTATTTGAAGACTCATAGGTTCTAACTATTTTTCTCCAGCAAGGGAATTAGGCACTAGCACAAAAACAGGTGGCCATCTGCACTTTCCATGTAATGCTAGAGATACTTGTAGTCATGTTAGTCATGTTAGCCTAAGAAACTCAACACAAACATGAAGCACTTTATTGTATAATCTAGATTCAAACATGTACTCGAATTTGATTTAAATCATTTGTCTAGCGCATTGATTTTTCACTAATGAAAGAAATTCTTTGAATTTGTGATTAATATTATTGAATGCAATTTTGTGCCACAAAACAAAATGAATTATTCTTGCTATTCAAACAATGTATGGAATGTAAAAACTAATACCAGCATCATCAGTTACATTTTTGTATAGTTACCATTGCAAGGCGAAGTCTTTCTTCAGTGGCAATAGATAGTGTGATCCATGTGACCGGATGTATCCGAAGGTTTTAAAACAATGGCTGTGTAACAGACGCTTGATGTGTGATCAAGGCAAAGTAATGCCGAAACGCGTTACAGCGTAATACATTTCAAGCGCAAACCCAAAGGAGTGGTGTGGTGTCTTTCCCGGTGTGGTTCTCCGATTCTGATATAGAATTGGAATTGGCATTTGATATATATATATATATTCACTGGAAAAACCACAGGTTTCAGGGGCGTTATAGTTAGAAATTAGCATTTAAAAAACCTTAGAAATTCACTGGAAAAAATATAGGTTTCTGCGACGTTATAGTTAGTTGGACATTTCACTCGTACAAAACTAGAGAAATTTGTCCGTTATAGTTAGTTCAGCTAACTATAACTCGCGCCCCTGCAATGCACTGCTGATGATGTCACATATTACATCATTCATGATATGGTCAGTGACATCTCAAATGACATCACTGATGACATCTCAAATGACATCACTGATGACATCATCCAGTGACAGTGTGTTTCTGTAAAGTTTAAATATGTTTTATATATATGCCAAGGTGTATTGAAGAATGAGTGGTTATATAAGTGTCTGAATGGATGATTTAGTAGGTGTGTGACTGACTGTATAAGTCAGTGATTAAATGTGTCTTACTGAATGCATGGGTTAGTGACTAAATTGTGTGAATGTCTGTATCAGTCTGTCAGTTGGTGTGTAAGTTGCTGCATGGGTTGGTCAGTAGCTATATGAGTGTCTATATGGGTTATCGATTGGTTACCTGAGTATTTGTATGGGAGACTGAGTGTGTGTGTGGGTGGGTGGGAGGTGTGTGACTCTGTGCATAGATATGTGAGTGGTTGATTCACTAGGTGTATGGGTTGTAGAGTGCATGTGGAAAAAGCTGTATGGGTGGGTGAGTGTGTGTATATGTGTGTTGGTGAGTGAATGGATTCCTCAGTGGTACTTGTCCAAGTAACTACATATGTAAAATACAGTATATGTGAGAGTTGTAGTATAGAAATGACTATACGTGAGAGTCAGTGATTGTGAGAGTGGCTGTATGGATGAGTGTGTACTTGTAACAGTGATTGTATAAGAGAGTAAGTATGTGTTAGTATCTGTATGAATAAGTGATGTGGTGTGTGCATAACTGTATAGGTCAGTAAATGGAAGTGTGATTGATTCTTTATGACTGACTAGGTGTCTGAGTAACTCTGGATGAGTGGTGGTGTGTGTGTCTGTATAGGTGTATGAGTGGATATGATAGTGTTGTATTGAGTGACTGCATGTATGAGTGATTGTATGGGTGAATGAGTGGATGTGTGTGTAGACCTAGGAATCAGTGAGTGGGTATGTAGTAACTGATATTGGTGTGTCTATTGTTTCGAAAATGGCAGTCTGTATTTTACAGTGGGTGTATCAAAGGTTATATTAGAGTGTGAGGAGGTGCATCATATTTTCATGTGGATGATGTCATCAGTGATGTCATCAGTGATGTCATTTGAGATGTCATCAGTGATGTCACTGACCATGTCATGAATTATGTAATATGTGACGTCATCAGCATTGCATTGCGGGGGCGCAAGTTATAGTTAGCTGAACTAACTATAACAGGCCGAATTTCTCTGGTTTTGTATGAGTGAAATGTGAAATGTCCAACTAACTATAACGTCCCTGAATTTCTAAGGTTTTTTAAATGCTAATTTCTAACTATAATGTCCCTGAAACCTGTGTTTTTTTCAGTGAATTTGAAAGGTTTTTTAAATGCTAATTTCTAACTATAACGTCCCTGAAACCTGTGGTTTTTTCAGTGAATTTCAAAGGTTTTTTAAAATGCTAATTTCTAACTATAAGGTCCCTGAAACCTACGATTTTTTCAGTAAATTTCAAAGGTTTTTTAAATGCTAATTTCTAACTATAACGTCCCTGAAACCTCTGTTTCAGGGTTCAATCTAGTTCCTAGGCATGATGTTCTGGACTGGCAGCACTGCTCTGGCAGAGAACAGACTCTGTAAAAGATAGTGAGGGGGCGGGGGTAGGAGTAGGGGGTTAGAAAGTAATTCAGTGCCCACCCTCGGCAGCCCCGCTCAAAAATCCTGTGGGTCAGCTCAATCCCCGATGTTGCCAATCCCCCTCCCCCCGTTCCTGGGGTCGTGAGTTCAATAGTCCAGTCCCTGGTATTGCCAGTCCCCATCCTGGTCCAGTCAGCAGGGCCCCAGGTGCCACCTCTGTGCTGCCATACCCAACCACAACTGCCAACTGCATGCCCAGTGAACACAGTGCAGCAATGTGTGCCTACCCTGGTGCTACAGCAAGCCACCCTGGGGCAGTTTCTGTCCTGAATGCAGCTACACCTGCCCTGGTACCGCCGCGGTGTTGCCACCATCTCTCTCTGGTTCAACCAGCATCTTCATGGCACGGCTACGCCCGCTCTGGTGTTATGCGGTCACTTTCCCTCCTCGGAAGCCCTTCTCCATGCTGCAGGTGTTCATACCCCGCTGCCGGTGCCCCTGACCCCAGTGAAGCTGCCCTTCACCCTCTGCAGGTGCCCCTCTCCTGTCTCCTGATGCAGCAGCCCTTCAACACCCCCTCCCCGCTACAGGTGTCCCTCTCCCTGCTGCAGCAGCCATTGTCTATCTCCGTTGTGCAGCTGAAAATCCCCAACCTTCCTCCCCACTGCAGGTACACTCCTTGCCTTGGTAAAGGAGCCTGACAAATGTTTCCTGCTTCCCTCTCCCTGGTGCAACAGCCCCTCTCCCAGGTGCATCACCCTAATCCTCGCTTCCCCTCTGCATCTCTTGAGCCCTGGTGCAGAAAGCTCACTCCGGGTGTAGGTCTCCGTCTCCCAGTGCATATCTCATTCTCCCTGGTGGATATGTCACTAACTTGGTAACTTGGGTTCAGCAGACCCTACTCCCGGCCCAGGGCTCCCTCGCTCCAGTGAAGTTAGCCCTGCCCGTGGTGAATGTGCCAACTCTCCCTGTACCCTTGCTCCATGCTGGTGTCCATCTCACTAGTGAATGTGTTTCAATCTTTGAATGCAGATGTCCCTCAGCTGCATGCAGCAGTATCTCTCTCTCCCCCTCTCACTCCCTCTCTCGTGCATGCCTCCCATTCTCTAGTGCAGCTCTCCTTCTCCAGGTCGTTCTCCCCATGAACAGGCCCCTCTCTCTAGTGCAGCAGCCCGTACTCCGGTGCAGATCTCCCTCTCCTGGTCGAGTGCCCCCCCACTGTGTATGGGCCCTTCTTCTCTGCTGCAGCACCCCATCCCCGAAGCAGGAGTCTCTCTTCCATGTCTAGCACTCAGTAACATCGCTGTTTTATGCCCCGGCTCGGCCCCGGCCTCTGTTATTATTTACACGCACTTTATGGCTCTGCTGGGCCGGGCGCATGAATTGCCATACATTACCAACTTAACATGCTTTTAAAGGCTTTAGAATACGCTTAAACCTATTGTGAGAAGTTGGCCTGGCATATGCTGTCCACTAATTGTAGTGGGCACCTTGCACCAGTCCAAATCGACTCTTATGGTAGGTAGGTCAAAGACAACCTTATTGAAAGCTATCCTAGTGGTAGCTGTGGAGAGCAGCCTTCAGGCTAAGTCTTGAAGGAATGTAAAGCAGCTTGTTTTACCAGTCTATAATCTCTTGAGTGACCAAATGAAAGAGCACCACACCAGGTATATATTCAAAATATATGTATTTATTACTAAACACACCCCTCTAGTCTCTTTATGAGGCTAGAGTTCGAAATACATAGGTTATAAGATCTTAAATCACAGTAATAGCACAAATACACGTTTGGGCCCTAGGGGCGTACCAAACCATATACCAATAAAGTGGTATGCGAACCACGACTGAACTAGACACTAGGCCTAGAGCCTCTAGAAGTGCTTGGACCACAAGGAACCACCCAAGGTAGTGACACAGGGGACCCACGGGAGACGCGTGCAGTGTAAATACACAACCGCGATACGCCGTTAACTTCTATGGAGAAAGTCGGGATCGGGAAAATAGAGGAAAGGGACACTTTAAAGAGGACTAGGACAAAACCCTTTGAGATCTAGGACTTTGAAGAGTCTCTACCCACGGGAGCACCGGAGTACTCGTGTTACCTCACCCAGGGAAGCCGGGTGCATAGGTGCCTTTCGGGGTCGGGTTTCGTCGTCGGTTCTTATGGCGATCTGCTGCAAAGTGCTGCTGGCGACCAGGAGAAAAGTGTCCGGGTGGATCCAAGAGTGGATCGGAGTTCTGAAGAACCTGAAAGCAGAGGGGACAGAGTCTGGGTCACTAGCCAGTGACCAGGGAGGCGATGGACAGATGCCCACCGCTGTCGAGTGCTTCAGGTGCGTTGACGGTCGTCTCGTTTCTGCAGCCACGAGGTCCAGGAGGCGTTGTCGGCGACCAGGAGCAGGATTCAGGCTGGTACACGATGTCTGTCGAGTGCTGCGGTGTCGGCGACCAGATTGGACCCAACAAGCCTTGGCAACGGCAAGTCTCGATGTAGCTGAAGATCGTCGATGGTGCAGACCAGCAAGGTCTGGGGAACTCACCCAGCAAGGGTAAGTGAGGGCAGGCCTGGAGCAACCAGACTGCCAAGTAAAGAAAAGATTGGCCTTCGGTAAGGGCTACTAGCCAACGGGCTAGCGACCGCGAAGGAGCCTCGTGACGCCGCACGTGGAGCTGGCTTACAGGACACTCGTGGAGTGGGGGCCAGTGATCTTCGGTGCAGGTGGTACTGGAGGCTAGGGCTACCCGGAGCCCAAAGCACGACTTCTTGGGAGACCCAGAAGATGGTGCACTTGCAAATGTACTCGGTGTCCAGGGGTCATGGTCTCAAGTCACCCACGATAGCCACGGGCCTCAGCTTTGCTGGGGACTCAGGGTAGCCTCGGGGAAGTCTGAGAATCCACCTCTGGTGATGCGATGACTTCGGCGTCCGACGGGAGCTTCAGTGATGCGAACCGGACAGATGCTTCTTTGGTGCCTGCCAAGCAGGGGAGTCACTCCTTGACCCCAAGGGAGATTCTTCAGTCCTCTAATCTTGTCGTAGAGCGTCGAAGGTCCAGGATTCCGTGTCAGAGTTTCGTCCAGGTATAATCTAAACTTGCTGTGGCAAGGGTTCCCCATTTTAACTAGTAAAACAGGGAGGGACTAACTCTATGACCCCACCTATGGGAGGGTCAAGGGAGGGGTGGCTACACCCACTTCCCTTTGTCCAGTTTCGCGCCAGAGCAGGGGCAGGTAGCCCCTGAGCTGGTTTGAACTGGCATATGCACAGAGGAGCCTTTTGCTCCCCCAGTGCAGGACTTCAAAGCACTCTAAGAGTGCACCCACCCAGCCCCAATACACATTATCCTGTCTGGGGAGGTGGTCACACCTCCCTGCAACAGGAAACCTATTGTCCAGGCCTCCCCTGCCGGAGTTTCGTCCAGCAGCAGGAGGCCAGACTTGTGTCTGTGGCAGCAGCATCCATTTTGTGATGCCAGGGCTTCAGAAAGAAGTTACCGGGTAAGCCAGAGTTAACATGTCTTTCCCTCTAGAAGGGTGGAATGCTACCCCCGCCGCCAGGATTGGCGGGGGGTAGTATTCCAAGATGTTTGACACCAAACACGACATGTTTAGGTGCAGCCATTCCAAAGTTAGCATTTTACCGTGAGGATATAATGCGCTTAAGAGTATATGGTCAGGCTGCACTACAAACAGCATCAGAGATGGTCTCCGAACGCTGCAGAGGGGCCCTGCTCATGCAGGGGCACCCTCTCACATAGGAACCATGCACTCTGCCTTTAGGATTGATAAGGCCTGCCTTAGGAGTGACTTATAGGTTTCTAGGTGTGTATGTATTTCGTGATATAGGTAACCTATATCACAGTAAGGGGTGCATGCACCACCTTACCCAGGCTGCAGTAGCAGACCTGTGGTGTCAGTTTGGATGGCCTTCCAGGGGTGGCATAATACATGCTGCAGCCCCTGGCAGGCCTCTGAGGTACCTATGCCCTTGGTACCTAGTATACCATATACTAGGGACTTATAAGGGCACTCCAGATCCCAATCAGAGATGTGCCTAAGGCACATGGAATCCATTTTACAGAGAAAGCAGATAGACTGGGGCCCTGAATAGCAGGATCCCAGTCCAACTAAGTCATAAACCAGCAAAACACCATAAAAAAGTGGGGGCAACCATATAGTCAGATTCCACCTTCCTACATAACCCCCCCCCAAACGAAAGGAGATAAGGTTAACCTTGGCCAGTTGAGCCTATATTGACTAAGTGGCCATATAAGGAAGCACCTACACTAGCATGGTTGCCCCCTAGGTTATGGTCCACTAAGCAATCCCTCACCCTAAGGGTATGAGAGGGTCTCCACCATGGGGAATCACTACCTCTGGTGTGCTTAGGTAAAGTACAAGGCTGGTGAGGTGTCTGAGTAGGGAAGTGAGGCCCTAGGAATGTTGGCCTCAGTTTCCTCAGATCACTGGTCACCATGTATGCCTGTTTTTCCATGACTGAGTTGCACTTTGCTCTAAGGGTCAACCTTTGGCTGCCTACAGCTGGGGGTTGGGTCCCTTTGGATGGAACACTGGAGGGACATGGCAGGTTTGGAACCTTCTGGTCCCAGGTTTGCCCTTGCCTACCAGAGTCCTTCTGGGGGAGGTCCCTACATAAAGGTATGGGGGATCCCTCAGTGTGTAGAGGAATTTTCACCTGGCTAGGGCTACTAGACTGGCTGCCCCTAATCTGCTGATGGGGGGCTTCCTCTGGACAGGGGGCCCGGGGGGTCCACTGACCTCCCTGACCTCTGCAGCCCTGGGCTGACTGAGGCAGGGTAGAGAGGGGCAGGTTACCTGCTCCAGACTGGGTACCACCGTGGAAGGGTCCTCTGCCATCAGGGGTGTGGCCAGGCCAGGCCTGACTACCTCTGTGGCAGTTCCTTCACTAGGGGTAGGGTCAGTTCCCTGAGGAGGCTGACCCTTACCTACTGTCTGGGGGAAGAAGACTTTTCTTCAACCCTTTTGCTCTCTTTGGGGGAGAGTGGGCCATTCTTTCAGGCTCCATCTCTCCAAAGTCTTGGGCTGGGGCTGTGGCCATCACAGCCCCACTAACCTTTGCAGGGACGCCCAACATCCTAAGATGGGTTTGGTGTTCAACTTCAGCCCAGGCTGAAATTTCCAAATCATTGCCCATCAGGCAATCTACAGGTAGGGTTGGGGACACTGCCACTCTTTTTGGGCCTGTGACCCCCTCCCAGCTGAGATTGACTATGGCCATGGGGTGATCTGTTCTGACACCATCAATGTTGGTCACCTGGTATTTAAACTCAGGTAAAAGCTGGTGAGGGGGGACTAGTTTCCCTGCCACCATGGTGACACTAGCCCCTGTGTCCCTAAATGCCACAGCTTTCTGACCATTAATCATTGGCTCCAGTCTGTACCTGCCCAATGCTATGGGACCCATGGTAAAGGTGGCAAATCCTATACCACCATCAGAGTCAGAGGAGTCTGTTGAGGGGTCCCTGTCTAAACTAGGGCCCACCTCTGTTCCTCTTGCAAAAGCACCCAACTTTTTGGGTGCACTACTCCCAACTGGAGGATTACTACTGGTAGTACCAGGAGGGGTGGTAGTAGTTGTGGGAGGAACATTTTCTTTATTGCCAATCCTGGGGCAACTGGGATCAGTTTTCCAGTGCCCAGGCTTTTTGCAGACATGGCAATATGGTTTCTTTTCAGGAGAGAAAGGAGTTTGGGACCCACCCCCAGAAGAGGAATTTTGGGGCCCTGTAGGGGACTTATCCTTAGATTTATCCCCACCTTTCTCTTGGGACTTAGTAGAATCTTTCTTCTGGTCACCACCCTGATTTCTAGTTTTTACTCTGGTTCTGACCCATTTGTCTGCCTTCTTTCCCAATTCTTGGGGAGAGGTCAGATCAGAGTCCACCAGATACTGGTGCAAAAGCTGGTTTTGACAATTATTAAGGATCTGCTCCCTCATAATCAAATTGTACAATCCTAAAAAGTCATGCACTTTGTTGCCATGTATCCAACCTTCCAGAGCCTTTGTAGCACAATCTACAAAATCAACCCAGTCTTGAGTCTGAGCTTTTTGGGTGTCTCTGAACTTCAACCTATACTGTTCAGTGGTTAGGCCAAACCCATCTATCAGAGCACTCTTCAAGACTGTGTAATTGTCAGCATCCTCTTCTCTTACAGTGAGGAGCTTGTCTCTACCTTTGTCTGCAAAGGAGAGCCACAAGATTGCTGCCCACTGCCTCTGGGGGACCTTCTGAACTTTACAGGCCCTCTCCAGTGCAGTTATCCATTTGTGGATGTCATCCCCACTCTGGTAGGGAGGGACAATCTTGTTTAGGTTTCTATGGTCATAAGACCTGTCCCTATCTCTAGGGATATTGCTGCCACCATGGGACTCTAGTCCCAACTTTCTTCTCTCTCTAAGGAGATCTAGGGATTCTCTATCTAAAGCCAATTGCTTCTTCCTGATCTCTAGTTGAGTTTCCTCATACTGGACCAGTCTCTTTCTTCTCTCATGAGAGGATTCCCTCCTGTGAGAAGAAACAGAGCTCCCTATTGAGGTGCCAGAGTGGTTAGACTCCTGAGAAGGAGACCTAGACTTTCTGAGCACACTCATAATCCTTCCTGGGGGGACAAAGGTGTGGTTCTCTAGATCCTCATCTTCATCTTCCCCAGAAGGGATTGGGTTTTCCAGGTCAGGGTCATTGTCACCCTCCTGGTCAGTTTCAGAGGGGGCTGGGGGTAGTAGTACCCCTGGTCCCTTCCTCATCTGCTGGCCCACCCTCTGCTCCTACCCCTTCAGTCTCTGAAGACTTACTAATATCATAAGCCACCAACAACTCCTGGAGGTGTTGGGTGGTGGGACTTTGGCCTGTCCTTAATTTCCTCACGTTACACAAAGCTCTCAGTTCCAAGAATGGGAGTGTGTCATACTTGGAGGGGAAGCTCAATGGCTTCCTGCAGGGCATCTCTAGATCCTGCTTTTAAAGACATTACTAGTGTGGTGTGGTGTATGCACTACCTACTCTAGTGTGGCCTACTAAACTCTCTTGAGTTGTAGAAAGGGTTGTGCTATCCCTTAACACACAACTCTAAGTTCAGTAGAACTTACTGATATTCTAAGCTTAAATTATATGTACCTTAGGTACCTTTAGTGGTTTTCAGTTGATCAATTCAATTGAGATTATCTGGTAAAACAATAGCAAGCTGGAATCCCACACGCTGCACACCAATGTGAGAAGTTGGCCTGGCATATGCTGTCCACTAATTGTAGTGGGCACCTTGCACCAGTCCAAATCGACTCTTATGGTAGGTAGGTCAAAGACAACCTTATTGAAAGCTATCCTAGTGGTAGCTGTGGAGAGCAGCCTTCAGGCTAAGTCTTGAAGGAATGTAAAGCAGCTTGTTTTACCAGTCTATAATCTCTTGAGTGACCAAATGAAAGAGCACCACACCAGGTATATATTCAAAATATATGTATTTATTACTAAACACACCCCTCTAGTCTCTTTATGAGGCTAGAGTTCGAAGTACATAGGTTATAAGATCTTAAATCACAGTAATAGCACAAATACACGTTTGGGCCCTAGGGGCGTACCAAACCATATACCAATAAAGTGGTATGCGAACCACGACTGAACTAGACACTAGGCCTAGAGCCTCTAGAAGTGCTTGGACCACAAGGAACCACCCAAGGTAGTGACACAGGGGACCCACGGGAGACGCGTGCAGTGTAAATACACAACCGCGATACGCCGTTAACTTCTATGGAGAAAGTCGGGATCGGGAAAATAGAGGAAAGGGACACTTTAAAGAGGACTAGGACAAAACCCTTTGAGATCTAGGACTTTGAAGAGTCTCTACCCACGGGAGCACCGGAGTACTCGTGTTACCTCACCCAGGGAAGCCGGGTGCATAGGTGCCTTTCGGGGTCGGGTTTCGTCGTCGGTTCTTATGGCGATCTGCTGCAAAGTGCTGCTGGCGACCAGGAGAAAAGAGTCCGGGTGGATCCAAGAGTGGATCGGAGTTCTGAAGAACCTGAAAGCAGAGGGGACAGAGTCTGGGTCACTAGCCAGTGACCAGGGAGGCGATGGACAGATGCCCACCGCTGTCGAGTGCTTCAGGTGCATTGATGGTCGTCTCGTTTCTGCAGCCACGAGGTCCAGGAGGCGTTGTCGGCGACCAGGAGCAGGATTCGGGCTGGTACACGATGTCTGTCGAGTGCTGCGGTGTCGGCGACCAGATTGGACCCAACAAGCCTTGGCAACGGCAAGTCTCGATGTAGCTGAAGATCGTCGATGGTGCAGACCAGCAAGGTCTGGGGAACTCACCCAGCAAGGGTAAGTGAGGGCAGGCCTGGAGCAACCAGACTGCCAAGTAAAGAAAAGATTGGCCTTCGGTAAGGGCTACTAGCCAACGGGCTAGCGACCGTGAAGGAGCCTCGTGACGCCGCACGTGGAGCTGGCTTACAGGACACTCGTGGAGTGGGGGCCAGTGATCTTCGGTGCAGGTGGTACTGGAGGCTAGGGCTACTCGGAGCCCAAAGCACGACTTCTTGGGACACCCAGAAGATGGTGTACTTGCAAATGTGCTCGGTGTCCAGGGGTCACGGTCTCAAGTCACCCACGATAGCCACGGGCCTCAGCTTTGCTGGGGACTCAGGAGTAGCCTCGGGAAGTCTGAGAATCCACCTCTGGTGATGCGATGACTTCGGCGTCCGACGAGGAGCTTCAGTGATGCAAACCGGACAGATGCTTCTTTGGTGCCTGCCAAGCAGGGAGTCACTCCTTGACCCCAAGGGAGATTCTTCAGTCCTCTAATCTTGTCGTAGAGCGTCGAAGGTCCAGGATTCCGTGTCAGAGTTTCGTCCAGGTATAATCTAAACTTGCTGTGGCAAGGGTTCCCCATTTTAACTAGTAAAACAGGGAGGGACTAACTCTATGACCCCACCTATGGGAGGGTCAAGGGAGGGGTGGCTACACCCACTTCCCTTTGTCCAGTTTCGCGCCAGAGCAGGGGCAGGTAGCCCCTGAGCTGGTTTGAACTGGCATATGCACAGAGGAGCCTTTTGCTCCCCCAGTGCAGGACTTCAAAGCACTCTAAGAGTGCACCCACCCAGCCCCAATACACATTATCCTGTCTGGGGAGGTGGTCACACCTCCCTGCAACAGGAAACCTATTGTCCAGGCCTCCCCTGCCGGAGTTTCGTCCAGCAGCAGGAGGCCAGACTTGTGTCTGTGGCAGCAGCATCCATTTTGTGATGCCAGGGCTTCAGAAAGAAGTTACCGGGTAAGCCAGAGTTAACATGTCTTTCCCTCTAGAAGGGTGGAATGCTACCCCCGCCACCAGGATTGGCGGGGGGTAGTATTCCAAGATGTTTGACACCAAACACGACATGTTTAGGTGCAGCCATTCCAAAGTTAGCATTTTACCGCGAGGATATAATGCGCTTAAGAGTATATGGTCAGGCTGCACTACAAACAGCATCAGAGATGGTCTCCGAACGCTGCAGAGGGGCCCTGCTCATGCAGGGGCACCCTCTCACATAGGAACCATGCACTCTGCCTTTAGGATTGATAAGGCCTGCCTTAGGAGTGACTTATAGGTTTCTAGGTGTGTATGTATTTCGTGATATAGGTAACCTATATCACAGTAAGGAGTGCATGCACCACCTTACCCAGGCTGCAGTAGCAGACCTGTGGTGTCAGTTTGGATGGCCTTCCAGGGGTGGCATAATACATGCTGCAGCCCCTGGCAGGCCTCTGAGGTACCTATGCCCTTGGTACCTAGTATACCATATACTAGGGACTTATAAGGGCACTCAGATCCCAATCAGAGATGTGCCTAAGGCACATGGAATCCATTTTACAGAGAAAGCAGATAGACTGGGGCCCTGAATAGCAGGATCCCAGTCCAACTAAGTCATAAACCAGCAAAACACCATAAAAAAAGTGGGGGCAACCATATAGTCAGATTCCACCTTCCTACACCTATTTATTGTTATTTAGGACTCATATAACAAATTCAATCGTGTAACTTAACCGCTCTAAGGGCCAGATCGCACACCCCTCCATAGCGCATGCAAGAAGCCAGCTGGGTAACTCCTCACGGAGCAGCCTTGCTACATTTAACAACAAGCATTAAAAATGCAATAGGTCTCGCCTTTCATTAAGTTAAAGCCATTTGCTTTGCTATACAATACCATTAGCAAAGAAAATGGCTTTAACTTAATCAAAGGCGAGACCTATTGCATTTTCAATCCTTGTTTTGTTAGGCACGGGGAGATTAAGTGATTTGCCCAGAATCACAGGATGTTCAGCGTCGTTGCCGAGACTCGAACCCAGGGGCATATTAGCAAGACGCATGTTAAAATTATCGCCGTTTTAGCGGCAGGAAACTCCCAGCAGTATGGCACCGTATAAAAAATAAGAGGTGGAGCTCTGTTGAATCTGGCCAATAGGAAATATTATTCTCTGAAGTACAAGCAAAGTATGAAATCTCGCAGGTATGCCTCTGTTTCAGATATTTACAGCTCCGCACCTGTATTGCAGCATGCAAGGGAGCGTTGTGTGTATAGGAGAGGCAAATGGAAGTGGAAAAATGATGTACACTTAAAAAAAAAATATCTTCCAAATCTACACCATATTAAAAATCTTCTCTGCAGTGGGAGGGAAGATATACAAGAGCTTTGAAGGATGAGGCAGCTATAGAAATTGAGGAGGGATGTTGAGGTTTATGCACAGCAGTGCACTCAAAATATAATGGCTCCAAATACTAACGTATTAGATATGTTGTGTGTTAATAGTGTAGTGTACCCCAAAGGGCTTCATAAAAGCCATATGTGCATGCAGTGTTGTCTTTCAGGGTAAATGTATGGATTTGATCGACGATAGGGTGTATTTTGGAAGGTTATGTTTGGGTTAACAAGGAGCATGATGGAGAGAGAACCCTTAAGCATGTATTGCTGCGTTGGTGCAGGAAGTAACCTTGAGAGGGATTTTTTTTTAGGACCTGTTTAACTGTATTTGCGAAATTAAACTTGGACAGTATTCTTATGTTCCTTGGTAACCAGAGTATTGCTATCTACACACGGAAGGAAGAAAGGTGGCCATCATTCTAAGATAGAGATGAATAACAGAAGAGAATCATCGAAGCTGTTTCCTAAAAATACATAATAAATTGCAGTTTCAGAAAAAAACTTACGTTTCTTACCATGCTGCTCTGGCACAAAAGGAAACTATTAGCGGTAGCAGGTTGATCGTGTGTACAGTAAAAGATATTTTTCACTTTGCTTTTCACACCTTACTGAATTAGAGGGCTTTTAGATGGTACTGGGAGAGAAAAAGATCTAATGTTGTTGGTAAATTATTGTTTTAATCGTGTTACTTGTGTCGCTTATTTTCAGAAAATATACTTTAATTTGCAATTATGTCAGGGGAAAAACAGTGCGTGCGCAAATGCAACGAACAGTTAGCTAGTTAACAAATTAAATGTCAGTTTATAACTAAACCATACAGATTTTAAGTCTTATTACATACAAATAGTAATACCCAACTAATTCATAGTCTCTTAAATGAAACGGGCTTTCTTTTTTAAATTGTGCGGTCATAACCGGGTTCTACAAATGTTAATTGTCAATAAAATGGTACAGTATGAAATGTATCTTAAAAGTACGATATCGTATTCGTGTCAGACAGGACGCTCTTTGTAACACTTCTAAATGATCACGGAAAAAACAACATCCAAATCATTACACAGCATTTCGAAAGCTACTTTAAAAATGTAATCTCCATTTCGATATAATTAAAAAGAACTATCACATATTCGGTGACAGATGCTGATTTGAGTCAGTCTGGGAACCGAAGGGATTTCTTAACCCGGCTCATGCTGACGAGATGGGGAGGGAGGGCAGGGGAACAAAGCCGGGCGAATTGTCACCAAAATACAAATGTTTTATTTATCGCCGAAGTCGTCTTTGTAGAAACCCTAACACTGTTCTAGGTAGCTCTAATTGCGAGCATGTAAACAAAGCAGGACTTCTTCCTGCATCAAATATTGTTTTTGTACAAGTTTAAGCAGAAAGTCCCGATGGTTACTTTTATTAGCACGGGCGTACTTTAGTTGGCTGCCAGATGCAATTTTACCAGTTGTGTGTGATATAAAACTCAAGCTGGGTGATTTTATCTGTCCCCTCTTGATGACATTAAGTGCAAAAAATGAATGTATCTGTAACAGAGCATTTGGCTGCGTGTAATCCAGATGCGTTTTCGTAGGAAAGTTAATAGGTCCATTTTGTTAAATTGTGGGGCATATTAGCAACAACTTGCGATAATTATCGCAAACCGCGCTTAGCGCGCATTTTTTTATCGCCGCCTATCGCTGGATTTGATCGCGGAGATAACGCAGTATTACCAACGTTTATCTCCACGGCGATAAAAATCCAGCGATAGCGGCGAATCCCATCATTAACGTGAGATTTCCAGCGATAAAAATCCTATCGCTAAGGGGAATCTCGCTAATAGGCAGGTGGGGACTTAGCCGTAGAATCCACCTCCCATTGACTATAATGGGTAAGTCATGTTTTTACTAGTTCTAAAAAACCAGCGCTAATCGTGGTTAGCGCGCGTTTTTTTATCGCTTCGTAGGCCTTGCTAATAGGCGATAGGTATGTTAGCAACTGCTTTCAGTCGCTATCAGTTGGGAACGCCTCCTTTGCATGTCATTAGCGATAAATATCGCTGACATGCAAAGCGGCACCCAAACCAGTCGCTATCGCCTAAAAGCTGTCGCTAACACCTGTTAGCGACAGCTTGCTGATAGGGCGATAGCTGCAAAAAGTGCCGCTAAAGCGGCGATAGAGCCCTTGCTAATATGCCCCCGTGTTTTTTTTTTATTCCTGGTTAGTGCGTTAATTCTGGTCACTTTATTCTGTTTCCAAAACCCTTGCACTCCTCAATCGTTGCTTTTGTTTTTCTGTGTGTTGTGCGCAAAATGGCTCGTTGTTTTTGGAGCAGTGTCGGTTATATTGTTCTACGACCGAACAAACGTCTGCGACCAGATGTGCGGCTAAGTAAAGTTGGTGCGTCATTGTCTTTTCTAGCCGCTTGAGCTGCCGCAAATATACAGTTTGTTTTGATATTTGAGTTCTTCTGCCATTCTCTTCAAAGCTCTATCCCTGCCAGCGTTATGGGGGCGGTTATCACTCTACAGTGTCTGGTCTCAGTGTGTGTTTGAAACCGTTGGAAACGAGAAATGTAGCGCTCCGCATAAAATTTACAAATCTGACCCTTGCATTCTGTGAAGTGCTACAGCCTTATTTGTGGATACAATGATACCCTTCCTCTTCAAAAAGACACAGTCACAATTTAATATCATTACATGGTTAAATGTCCAGGTGCAACTGGTTAGATTTAGTGATCGTGCACTGAATTTCTCAAAAAACACGTGGGGAAATGGCACTGGTGAGAAAATGCTGTGTGTATGGGGCTTGTTTCACTGAATTATCGGCATGCTCAACTTTTCTGTTTTCAAGCGCTTGTTTTCGTATGTGCCCGCTACTAAATGTTATTTAGCGGTGTTGGCCGGAAAGATAGCATTTACCTGAAACTTATTTGACTCAGTTAAACAGAAGACGTGTTGCAGTTGATTGTTACAGCTGAAAACAATGCGGTTCAGTATTGCCCGGTGAATGTAACTTAAAAAAACAAGCGCGTGCCTCGCGCTGACGAGGAGAGGAGGAGGCAGCAGGGGGAGGGGAGAGAGGAGGGGGCCTGCACCTGTTTCCCTTGCGGGAGCGAGCAGGAACCATCTGTAAGCTCGCTCCCGCAAGGGAATCGCCAAATGTGCACGCGTTGCCATTCAAAGCAATGCAACGCTTGCACATTTTTGACTGGAAAACTGAATCGATTACAAGAGGTCTTTTCCTACGCAGCGCATGCGCACTGCGTAGGCGAGACCTAAAAATCAGGAGAGACAAAATGAAAAGTGCACACACTGTGCTGAGGCAGAAAACACTAGCAAACAAACCAAAGGCCAGGATAACCTCTGGGGCCGAAGCTTGGCCGATCTTCTGCATGCCCCCCACCTCTCCTCCCTCTGCCCCAACCCCCCGCCCCACACACACATGCAACCTCCCAGGCTGGGACACAGGGTTTTTAAATAAGTGGTTAATTCAGTTGCAGTCCAAAGGTGACGTGATCGAAGAGTTGAATTACAGAATTCCCAGAGAAATGCAAGTTTATTTAAGGAGATCAGATGCGTGACAAAAACGGAAAAAAAACACACACACTAAGGGGCATATCATCAAGGACCGGCGATAATTATCGCTAAGCGCACTTAGCTCTAGGATAATTATCGCCGGGTAATGTAGAATTTTATCGCTGAGATAGCGTGCTATTAGCAACGCTTATCTCAAAAGCGATAAAATTCCAAGTGCTAACTGCCAAATGTGAGATTATCGCTGCAAATCCAGCGATAATCTCACAAAGTTTGGCGATAGCTTGATGATAGGGCAAGGCATACTTAGCCATGATATCCACCTTACATAGGATATCATGGCTAAGTCAGTCTTGAGATAAAAGTTATATAAACCAACAGCGGTGATGCACTCAAAATTCTAATAGTGAACTTAGTGTACCAAAGAATCAAAAACTTATTTAAAGATCAGCGTGCGCCTCTGAGGTGGTTCCACCCCACCACATGTTCAATATTGCAAAAACAATTCCAGGACGCAAGTCTCAGACAGAGTGCGCACTGTTTAATGAACTCAGAGTGAGTGTATTAGCTCAATGTTAATCAAATGTTTTAACATCAGTAAACACAGAATCGACAAAATTATCCTATGCAAACATGATTTTTACAAAGCTCTTCAAAACCAAATAATGAAAAATTATAATGATTCAACTGTGTATCTTCAACTTGTTTTATTCACAACTGAAGACTTCAACAGTGTTCTTGTTAATCCTTGAAAACAGTAATACATTCAAGCGTGGATATTCATCACTCCCAATGCATTTCGGGTGAGTAATCACCCTTCGTCAGGGGAAATCTACAAATAAACATATTTTCCATGAAACAACATCATTGACTAAAAACCAAAGAATGTAACATAAATTTGCCTAAACATCTGGGAAGGTTATAGTGATTACGACGCCTTATTCCAGTGACTGTTGATATAAAAAACAATCTCACAATGCGTCCAGAACAATCGCATCAGGCTTAGATGCCAAGAGTAAAACATTAGCGATAGAGACATTAGATAATAACCCAGAGAAAGTTCAGAAACAATATGCCCAATAGTGCTACTAAAAATAATGTGTGAAACACCCGTGAATCTACTGATGGTCCTTATACCAAACTATGTAAAAGCAGTACCTCCACTACTATACGTAATGTAACTCTAGTCGGGTCCACTGCCCGTGCCTATAAGCGTCTTGCGACCACCATATAACTCGGAACCCTGCACGAGACAGGAAAAAATATGTGTCATGCTTAACTAACTTTCGAAACATAACAATACTAAAATCAACCAAAAGAGATTAACCGCTTACCAACGCGATTATCTGCGGTGAACGCGAGTACACACTTCAACAAACTCGAGTGCTACTAGCTGTTTTCCTGTCCACTGATTATTGTGCTAAAGAAAAAATAAATAAAGAGTGGGTAAGAGCACTGGTGATTACTCTAGAAAATAAATAATAAATCTTGCCTACTACATATGTACGTGCACGACCTAAAGCTTACCGGAAACTAAATGTTCCCCAAAGGCATTCAAGCGCTGTTGCTCACTGCTCTTTTTCTCAGAGTCGCGTCGCTAGCTGAAAAAAGAAAGCACCCATGTAACCCATGCCTAATTAAACTTAAGTCCTATAGCGCTTTGTCGTGATTTAACTCACCTAAAAGACGTGGATGATAATGTTCCAACGACTTCCTAGATCCCAAATGCTGTGCAAAAGCCTCACTCGGTGTATGTGAACTTACTAAGGGGCCGATTCCGATCTCGGCCGGTAGGGCTCCGAATCGGATTCGGCTTTACCGGATCCGATTCGGAGCCCTATTTCCCGACCGATTCGTGCGCGCGTCCGGGCGAGCGAGTACGATGCGTATTCGCCGACCGACTCGTCCGGGCGTCCCGACCGCTCTGACCGACTCGATCCCGGGTCGAACCGCACCGACCGACTCGCTCGGACCCGACTCGCACCGCGCAATGGAGACGTTCCCCGGCCGGGTAAGTACGATGCGCGCCGCAGGCAGTCCGACCGAGCCGCGCACTCCGGCTCGAAATAGCTGTCGGAGCCGTACTTTGGGGGTCCGTGTCGGACCCCACTGTACGCGTAGCCGCGCGAGTCGCACACAGGGGGGACCCATGGGTCCCCCCTACCTGTGCGTGTACGGCGCGAATCGCTTCGCCGCGTACACGCTGTAGAGGCGCACTTGTCCGCATCGCACCCATTGAGTCAATGGGAGCCCCGTACGTGTTGTACGACAGGCTCCCATTGACTTCAATGGGAGTCCGACCGACTCGAGTCCGATGGCATACCTGCGCATCGTACTTGTTCGGTCGGACTGCACGGGTCCGATTCGGTCGGAAATCTCTCCGGGTCCGGCTCGGTCAGAGAGATTTCCGGCCTGAATCGGAATCGGCCCCTAAGTGTTTCTAACTAATCACGTGCTAATGTGCTACGAGTGAAAGATAGAAGTAAAGATAGGACAGTACCAGCAGTATAGAAAAGTTAATACAGAATAATGTGGCCATCTTGACACGAAGCTACAAGAAAACCTAAACCCATTTCTTTACACTTAATACATGGTAGAAGCGCACTAACTACAAAGATTGAAATGCTGAAATTAACAGAACTAAATGCAACAATTAGCAAATGCAATCACAATTATCATGATAAAATCATTGTTGCTTTTGAGATCACTGATATTGACAATTGTTAACCATCTGAATCTCAAAAGTATTATTCACAAATACAATCACCAAATAAAATGCCATTGTATAAATACTAATTCAAACCTTTTAACAGCACTAATACAAATGACATAAAACATCGTGATAACATGTTACGAGTGAAAAATAAGACAACGCAGGCAGTATAGAGAAATCGATGCTAAATAGTACGGCCATCTTAACATTAAGCTGAACCCATTACTTTGTACTTAATATATAGTGGAAACGCACTACCTGCAATGATAGAAATACCTAGATTAGCCGAATTAAATGCCAAACTTAACTGGTGCAGTCACAGTTTTCATGCTAAAATCACTGTTGTTAATAGCGATCGCAGTTGCTTACAAAATCACTGATATTAACAATTATTAACTGTCTGAATTCTGAAAGTATTATTCACATATACAATGATTAAATGTAATACCGTGATGTAAATGCTAATTAAACTTTTAACAGCATGTAAATAGACGCTCCAAAGCTGATACAAGAGATATGAAATATAATTACATCCTAGTAATCTTGAAGTGAATTACATATGTCGAAAAATTTGCAAATAAAAGAATAGTCAACATAATAAATACCCCTTAGTCCTGCGAGGACAATAACCCTATGAAATGGATGTGTGAACAGGCCAAACCCTCTGTGTGTGAAAAATCCTAAAAATGTCTCTATCATTGTAACCCTAAAACTGACCTCTTTGAAAGTCGCTACATGCTGCTATTACAGGAAACACGAAAGTTCCAATTTATCATTGAGACCCTTTGGACTCAAAGTGTCCAAATACTTTATCCAAAACGTCTCACGTTGAGTGATACATTTAGTCATATCCTTATATGGGCAATTCTTAACAGTCTCTAACACTGTGAATCTTAACTGAGCTATTGTGTGATGAAACTCAATCCAATGGCTCGCTAGTAGAGAAGTCATAACTCTTGTTCTAGTTCTGCTTTTATGTTCGGTTATGCGTGTGCGTAAGGATCTCACTGTCTTACCTATATAATATAAGCTGCATAGACATCGTATGGCGTAAATTACATTTTGTGTGTTGCAGTTGGCTGTGAACAGCAATTTCACTGGTTTACCCGACCATGATGTCATTTGAGATGTCATCAGTGATGTCATCAGTGATGTCACTGACCATGTCATGAGTGATGTAATATGTGACGTCATCAGCAGTGCATTGCAGTGGCGCGAGTTATAGTTAGCTGAACTAACTATAACGGGGGAATTTCACGGGTTTTGTACGAGTGCAATGTCCAACTAACTATAACTGTCCCTAAATCCTATGTTTTTTCAGTGAATTTGTAAGGTTTTTTAAATGCTAATTTCTAACTATAACGTGCCAGAAACCTATGGTTTTTTCAGTGAATTTCAAAGGTTTTGTAAATGACAATTTTTAAATGTATTAATTGTTATATTTATTTTTTTGATACTGATTTACTACATTTTTTAAACTATTTATTTTTAGATATTTTACATTGTAATTACATTATACATTACATTACAAAATATACTTTCTCAGAATGAATTACTTTAGTTTAAATACTTTGCAAATAGGCAATAGACTTTTAAGTACAGTAGTTACAGTTGTTGCAATGGGCAACACAATTTCAAACACAATGCAACATTGAGCTCAATGTGAATTTCTAGTTAAATACAATTAGTTACTTTATGGATTACTTTTCTAACCACAGGACTGGATCCTAGATTCAGTCCTGGGACATCTCCTGTAAACAGTTGAGTAAAAGCGTTTTGGTTACAGTAGTGATTTTTAAGGAATATTATTGTATTTTAAAAGTTGACACTTAGAAACTTCTTCACATAGAATCACCAATGTTATTCTATGGGAGGAAATTCACTTAGCAGGTAAGTAGTGTTATCGTTACTTTTTCTTACTCAGTGGTGGATCCTGGATCCAGCACTGGTGCATCTCCTGTAAACAGTTGAAAGAATGCGTTTAAGACATACAGGCGATTTTTAAGGAATATTTGTAGTTTGTGAAAATCGACACAAACTTTTCTGCTGAAAACCAGGCAATGATATCCTATGGAAGGAAATTCAAGTTACTAGTAAGTACGGTTAAAATTACTTTTCAGGATCAGTACTGGGCTCAAAGATGCAGCACTGAGGTCTCTCCTGATAACAGGTGAGTAAATCGGAATTCGTAGTTCGGCTGATTTTAGAGGAATATTATAA